>JAZHYW010037052.1:0-162723 GCA_037355805.1 Ixodes ricinus
TCAGCCGAATAGTGTTGCAGCGGTGATAGTGCTGAATGTTCATCCCTGAATGGCTTCGGTACGGCTTTGATTTGGTTTATTCAGTTTTGTAGTCTCTCGGGTTGTGCGCAGTGATTGAAGCCATATTCAGTGATATCACTACCGAATACTGTCGTTATATAATTTTGTAGACTAGTTCGTAACGTGCGCCTGTAACCACGCCTATGCCACAACCGTACATGCTGAAAGTAAGGAACTTTAATCAATTGTGACTCCTAATAATGTTATATAGTTTCATAACGACCTTACAATTGCTTTATAAAAACAAATATCCTGGTTTAATGTTTATGTTTTTATATGTTTCTTATTTTTTCTTGTTTTTTTGTTATTTCTTGTTGCATGAAACTCTTTTAACCAATTCCTATCTTTTCTATCCTAAATTCCCCTGCTACGCCGTAGTCAACTGTACTTTTAGTTTTTGTCTGCTTTCACTCAAAAATGCCTAGGATGCACAGATTCAAACCTACACTACAGCTAGAAATCACAGAAAAAACTAGAAATCAAATCTTTTCTCTCATTTCATACAATCATTTTGTCACCTCTAAAAAAAAACGCAGTTTTAAGCCAAAACTGTTAAAAAAAACAACGATTTATTGTTCTGTTATTGAAACAATTCCAGAAGACGGCTTAGGACAATCTGTCAGCTATAGGGGGAAGAAAGAACTTCTTACAATTGCTGCATTCATCTCATCTTTCCACGTCCATTAACGGTACTAGGCAGCCAGTTGCGGAATCGGATACAGATTTTGCCACCGTGGTCTCTTCAATCACACGTGCTCCTCAATCACATCAAACCCAACAGAAGGGCTAATCACTCGAACGCTTTTTTACCTCCTTTAACTTTCAAAGCATCCCAGGCACTCTGCCACAAAGCAAGCACTTTCAATACTAGCACTGCCAGCGCAAGCCGGTTTAAGCCGACATGCAACCTAAGAGCAATCATGTCAAGCGTGTCTCTCTGGCTTTGTTGCGGAGAACTTTGCCTGACTTTAGTTTACTCAAGTCAACACAACATTCTATATTGCTTTGACGTCGCTTATAGTTTCGATAGATGTTAACTGATAGAGTTTACTGTATATTGCATAGTATAATATTATTTTGCGTTTTTTTCCTTCAGAACAGTATTTGCTGTAATGCTTCGGCGGTGCAGGTATTTTATGTAAGCACAAATACCACACACAAAAAAGCCAACTTAGTTTCGATAATTTTCACGTTTGTAAAACAAGTGCAAGTACTCTCTAGAAACATGAAATCTAAAAAGTGTCATTGATGTCTACAATAAGATTATAGCCTGATCGTTTCTAACCTGCGTTTTAGTTTTTAAACGCCTCATATTTCATAACGCATTTTTTTCTTGTAAGTGTCTCAAAACCGGATTTTTTTGCGCAACATTATTCTGCCCTATAACAAAGAAATAAAAATAAAATAGAAACTATGGTCTACGGCAGTTTGAAAATGGCAGGGCATATTGAGGAAATCCGGAGCATCTTATTATCGCTTCGGAAAAAACGAGCACACCATTAGACGATAAGAACAGCCAAGAACCTATCTCGTAGAAGAAGAAATGCCCCACTCTGACTTTTTCAAGTAGATATGTTTATTATTAATCTTCGTTTCTTTCTCAATCAATTCCGTACTCGACTTGTTCTTCATTTATTTCTGAAATCAACTTTACCGCCGTTTAGAAAAAAGAGTTGCTTTGCTAAAATCTTAAAGCCAGTCATATTACATTATGCAATTTCATTTCCGCGCCAGTGCATTTAAGAGCGCTCGAACTCTCAGCATTCTAGGAAATGTTCGAACAGCGTGCAGGCGACAAAGCGCCAAGCTGCAAACCGTTCTGATCGGCGCAATTCCCGACCCGCAATTCCTTCTTGCGCAAACACCGCATCGTAAGTGCCTGCGATGCAACGCCACTGCGAAACCCCATAGCCGGAGGGCACAGAACAACTTCGCGCATTGCGAATTTCAATCAACGGTACTCCGATCCTTCCCTATACAGAGCTCCCTGGCCCGTTACGCGTTGAGTTACACCCAGTGCGGCCACCTCCTCTCCCTTGCCCTTTCGCTGTGCTCTCGCAGCAACGGCGCTACGTGAGCCGCACAGTAAGCCCCTTCTCCTCTGACGACAATATCGGTAACTCAGATCGTGTTTTTTGCGTTCTTTGAGGGAAATATTCTTCTACACTCGCAAGTGTCTTCCCGTTGGGTGCGAATGAGGAAAACGGCACGCCCCGTTTCCTCTACACTCTACAAAAATTCCGTTCTTGAAAAGTTCTTCGACGCCCGAGAACTCCTTCTCAGGTCATGAAGAGCGGTTTCGCGTCTAGCACTATCGCCCTCTGCCGCACTAGAAAGGCAACTGGGCGATGACCAACTCTTTCGCTTTAAAAGAAAATAAGTATAGCTTAGTGTAAGAGCTCGCTCGAAGTCGCTTCACTTTGCTGAATTCGAGTCTGCAACAATGTTTCTTTGTAGTGCCTCGTCGTTGCCTCCATGTTTCTGTGTCTTAGGGTACCGAAGCTTTGGGGCACGTGGAGCGAAAGTTCGCGCTGCAGGACCCAGGGACCGTGCGTTCAAACGCCACCCCCGCCGCCTGTTTCGATCTGGATGGGCATCGTGCCGGCGTGCGTCGCGTGTCACTACTTCGGAATGCAGGTTTAGTGACCCCAGGCTAGCACCGCGGTCGTAATGCGCTGGCTGAAGTGCTCATCTACAGCGTAAAACAGTGTTGTCTTTGCTAGAAAAGGGAGGCCGACTTTATGCGGTCTTACCATAAAAGCCTAATTTGTTGCTGTTTTAAAGAGACTGCAGTAAAGGCAGCAATTTTCTTTGACACTTTCAGCATCGTTTTTATTATATTTATAAATTCGCCCTTTGTCGAATAGACGACTCGAGCTGTGATTTGTTCGTTTTTCGCATAGCGCTGTCAGTGGTGCGCTTTATTTCAGCTACTTTTGAGCTCTGTCAATATTAAGTTTCCTTCTTGAGTTACTAGTACTTCACTGTGTGTTACGATCATTCCATCTCTAAAATCTCGCCAATATTACGTAGGCAGATTTTGTTAAATGAATCGCATCATCAAGCTCAGATATATTCCCTGATCACATTTCCGCAACGACCTGGCAAGTGTAATATCAAGTATGTCGTGTTTTTGTACAATCAATGTCTATCTTTTTATTTTTCGTGGTACCATGCACTTTTGTATTAAAAGTTTATTTTCACTTTGTGTCCCGCCCTCTCCCTCCCCCCAAAAAAAAAACAACAAAACAACAACAACAATTAAGACCTATATTTTTGGGGCCAAAAATAAAATATGATTATTATTATTATTACTACTACTAATATTATTACTAATATTATTATTAATATTATCATTACTATTATTTAATATTATTCTAAATTCAATTGAGGGGTATTAGAAAAAGGTGGACGATATAAAGTAACAAAATATGACGAAACAAAACAAGTGGATCCAGCTAACAGTGATAATGCCTAACAAGACCCGGAAAACAAAAGAAATGCAGGAACGCGTTTTTTTTTTTAAATTATACTCTTAAAGATTTGTTGTCACCTATCACAAATAACATCATTTCGAAACGCGACGGGGTTGTCTGTGATTAGAATGCTGGTGGGCAGGCCGTACCGCACTAAACGTTCCTCAGAAAAAAAAAAAAAAGGTTGATTAAAATATTTTGTGCAACCGGTTGTTCCAGATACTTTGCACGAATGATATATTCGATATAATTACTGCTGGGAGCAAGAAGGGAGGTAGGAGCCAACGGTTGATAATATGAAATTCATGAAATAGAGTTGAGCGTGAAATCTTACGACGTGCATTGTGTTCAAGCGTAACACTTCTTATACTTCTTGAGGGGTCATGATAAGTAAGACATTTTATTTGACGTAACTATCACCAGAGTGCAGCAAAAGTATGATTCAACTTTTTTTATTAATGATTTTTGCACGAAACCTTTCTGTTTTTCGTCTTAGTGTAATTTCTTGAATAGCGTGTAGCACAGCATTGACGAAGAGAAATACAGGTTGTGTCCGAAAAAAGTTACGAAGGTTTTTTCCACCTCAGAAATAAACTACGCTCCCGAGATGTTCATCCTCCGTCTAAAGCTAGCGCTAGAGGTCCCAACAAGAGGCGAAGTTACAGCACCAATGGACAATTTATTCAAAATTTACGAGTAATTTTCTGAAAATTTTCAATCGTAAAATGGTAGGCTGACGGAGCTCTCGAGTACACGGAGATCTATGGCGTCAGAAACCGAAACCGGGAGAAACTGGGCCCCATTTATCATTGAAATTTCCAAGAATCACTTACAACTCTGAAGGAAATATCAGTTTGTGCTAAAACTTGCCACCTGGTTGGGACCTCTAGCGCCACTTTTCGGAAAACAATGAGTGTTTGGCAATGCAAAATTTATTTTAGCAAAAAAAAAAAAAAGAAAAAACTGAATGTTTTTTTTTTGGGGGGGGGGTGGGACACTCTGTACTTACCACAAGAACATCTTAGATGGGACTATCAAACGCATTTTTTTAATATCTGGAAGCTAGGGTTATGTTCAAGACTAAATTATATTTGATCACGATACAAAAACATCGCCACCCATTTCTTTTTTCATTTAGAGACCGTGCAGACAATCGCTTCGGGGCGCTGCCATCTTTCTGCTTCCACTGGGGAAAACGTTCTGAGCATGTATACAACTTTTCTGTAGTGTTGGATAAAGAGTCGATGTGCAAGCGTTGTTCACGAGACTGGTGACTCGGCGTTTTCTCGCCTGTGCGATAAGGTCTGGAAAGATGCATAGTCAGCATCCGCACCGTCAATGGTGCCATTCAGATGTACACCGAATACTGAATCATGAAGAAAGCAACCAGAAGAGCATAAGTCACTTCTTGTCTTTCCGAAGGTAGCAGGGAAATCTAACTCCTTTTTTTTCGATAAAGACGAATCAAAAAATCTTTGAAAAAACTCAAAATTTGTTTTTGCAAAACATAACGGCGGGATAAGCCCTCACGCCGGTTATGTTAGTCGCGTCTCGGCTGCCTGGTCCCAACAGGGCACCCTTGCCTAACCTCAGGTTCATAGCGAAGATCGTTATAGGTCGGCTCTCGATATGCACTGAATCGGCTCTTGGCGTACATTCACCTTCCTCGCTTTCTGCCACGCGCCCCTCCTGTCCAACTGATATACCACGTTCATTTATTTTTCGACAAGCGCACCTCGTGACCAGTTGGCTGCCGGAGAGTATAATCACTGAGAGGTTAAGAGAGCGAGAGGCGTTCTTTCGGGTGCCCTGCCGAGCTTTGACTGTGCGTCACACTTGAAACTCTGAGACAGTCCTAGCTCTATCAGAGGATAGCCTCCTCTATACTCACAACGCCCGGCAGTTCGACGACGGAGCTATAGAGTGCCCAATCGCAGATTTGGACCGCGAGGAGCTGGTAGCACAGAGCATCAAAGAGCCATTGGTGAGGAACTGGACGTCAGCGCACAGCTTTTGCAGCGGCCAGGACCCGAAACACACTTGTTCGCTCGAGAAGTGTGTTTCGGCGTCTCTGCAGCCGAGGGCGCCAGTCACGTGGTCTCTTCCCCATCCGTTGTCTGCCGCTCCACTTTTCATTTTCGGCGGCCGCTTTCGTTCCGATCTGCCAGGCTTCCTCAGTATATAGGAGGCCATGATCAGAGGTAAGGCTGGCTCTGGAGGGAGGAACAACAAAAATACCTCACTGCCACTCTTCTCCTGTAAGTGACTATTGCTGGCATGCGCTAACTACAGGGGGCGCTCTCTAGCTATCATCATCGTCATCGTCTCGTGACAGTAAGAGATACATCAAACAACGCTGCCAATTCTCTGGCTCGTCAGCTCGCTTCATGTGTTTTTGCGTTTCACGCCTGTATCACTTTTTGTACTGATATTTCGGCATTCCATTTATCGATGCTTGAAGACGTGACTCGCACAACCGTACTAAGCAGTCACTTACGGTGCTTTCAGCTCCGTGGTAGTGATATACTGCTCGCTATCCCGGTACTAAAGCCCTAAGCAAGAACATAGAATATCCAAGGTTTTACCTCAGCAAAACATCTATTTTGAAGAACAGTGTGTGGTTTTTATTTTATCGTAATAAGAAGGTACTGAGGCACGAATAGCTCATCAAGATGTAGAAGGGTGAACCGAAACTCGAAAGCCTATCGCGTGTGTAGTAAATGCATCGATGAAAAAAACTCCACCCCGTTGGTTTACTGTTTTATGCGAGTGATGATCTCTTATTCGTTCCTAGTATAATTCTTCTCTATTTTGCATCAAAGATAAACATGCTTCCCACAAACAACTGGTCGCTGACTCTCAGAGTCGTTTCAACTGAATGCCTGATTATTCGCCCGTTCAACAAAAAACGTTTGAAACTACCTTCGCAATGGACAGCCGCAAAAATCCAGCGACTCGGTAACACTTCATCATCTAAATATGATTTATCACCTATTATAAACTACGACACTTCGTGTGTTTGTTTTCGCGCACCCAAATAATATTTCTTCAGAACTTTATGCGAGCTTCACCGAGTAGAACCTCTAAATTTATAACCAATCCCCAACACAAATTAAGAAAAATACGTTCAACGAATTGCCATAATTTGTCGGGCCGCGTGGCATCCTAAACTGTAAATATTTTGGCTTTTTCTTTTTAACAGAAGTACATTGTCGGAAGGCTCGCCATGAGGCATCCGAATAAAAAAAAAAAATAAAAAAAGCAACAGCAAGAAAAAAAAAAGAAACAGTCATTAAGATTTTGTCGTTGCTCGGCCTCGTCCGAATGCTGGTCAGCAACTGCTCGAATCACACTAGGGACAAAAGCGTCGATAGCGGTGAGCTCTATTGTAGCGGAATCGTGTGCTGCTCCACGCAACACAAAAGCGCGCGCGTGAACAGCTGAGATAACAGCACGTCCCACACACTTGTGAAGGCAAACAAAGTTTTCTTCGGGGGTCTCGAGAGATCCGACAAAAAAGGACTCAGACACGCCGCATGACACACGCCACCCAAGTTGTCTGGCAAGCTCCAGGCTTGTTGCTGAATAGTTTAGAGATTGCATCTCCTCAAAGTGACATTATATTCTGCACTTCTGTATTCCGAAAATCTTAAACATGTCATACAGAATACATTAAGAGTTATCTATTCACAGAGAAGCGGACTAACATAACCACTCCGTGCGATTACTTGGTGGGTCGTCTGCTCCGAATCATACTCGCTACGTCAAGCGTCCGCGTGGTGGCGCCACCGAAACATCTCGTCGCCAACGGAGGGAACGGGTCTTAAGCTCAGGGCTCTAATTGGGAATCAAAAAAGTAGCAATATGTGATCCGTTATTTGTTACTGTACCATAATATTGTATTGAGCCGCTTGTGGTCCTATATTCAGCAATGCCGGAAAACTATACCGCAAACGCCTGGCGAATTCACGGAGAAGATGACAAGGCGCCCCTAAAGTCGTTCTGTTCATACATCACACAAAACGTTCGCTGAAAGACAAAATGACAGAGGCATCGAGGGATGAGCCTCCAAGGGCATTGTAAGCACGTATGTATGCTTCCATTATGGATGCAGGCAGCTCTTGTATGAGACCGTCACACAAGCCTCATACAACTGCCGCACACTGAATTATGTGTATATGTAATGGAAGTACAACCCTGACATAAAAGGTTTGCTTATCCAAAACTATCAAAAAATAAAAAATAAATATATATAACTAACACGTCTCCCTATCTCGCACATGCGCCCCGGCTGCATGGTGCGTCCTATACTAGACGGTACGAACGAATGGAGCATAAACCGGGCGAAAATATATATACAGAACGCAAAATATACCCAGGGCAGAAAACCGCAGACGCAAACGGGTCTGTGTCAGGCGTACAAAGGTTTCCTTCGTCCGGTCACTTCGCCAGCGGTCCCATATCGCTCTTTTGTGGTAACGTTACGGTTCGAGATTGCGCTCGTGGCCACGTGACGACGAGAGTCCCAGCAACCGTTCCATATTCCGGACATCTCCTGGACGGGTCGACAATGGCAGCCGTTCTGAAGTGTCCTACAAGAGATGTATTGATGCCGAGACACCAACGCGTTTGTGGCACGTGTAGCTGATTTCTTTTCTGATTGCGCAATTCAACAGATCCCCGACTGCCTTTTCGCTTGCTTGCTTCTATATGTGATTGATTAATTTATATGAGAAACCTTGGATATCGACGCCCACCGCTGGAAACTCCGGCGAAATATTGAGGGTTGAATACAAGCCTAAATTGCTACAACATAACAATAGACTAGGCTGAACGAGTAACTCAAATAAATAGGCAAAATAGATTTTGTCTTTGTCTTGTACGAAGCGACTTGACTTTTGTGCTGGTCCTCACCCTCTTTTTCAAAAAGGGGGTCAGCAATTGTCAGCACCGAAATAGTGATGGCACATGTGGATACAGGTTCATCATCGGGGCCGTATAGACTTCTTCCCCAGCTGATTACAAGTAGCTGGGTACTTTGTCAAACAGAGTTGCCGTTGGAAGCCTCAGTCCAGAACTCGCCCAGCATTACCAAACACAAACCTGCGGCAAACATTTTTGCAGGCTGATAAAACCAGGGCAAGCTTTCAAACGTGAGGCGACACGCCAATGAAAAGCGCGTGAAACTTTTTTTGTTGGTGTTTGGCGTTGCATGTATTTTAAAAGTTTTTTGAATAGTAATTTTAGATTTCTTTAAGATACTAACTCAACGGCACTCAGGGGAGAGTAAAGCCCGTGTATTTGGGATATGTAGTTAGCTTCTGTTGCTAAAAAAAAACCTCCAGGCAAGCGTACAGGGATGAATACAAGAGAAAACGGACGGTTTTTATGCTTTCTCACGCTACATAAGTGCATCTGGTTTTATATCCACTTGTTGAACATTTCAGTATCAAGAAGTTAGTCAACCAACACTGACTTTATACAAAATGAAAAAATTCTGACGGCGTTCTTTTCCTCCAACCACGAGCAGTGGGCGTCCAGCAAACAGCGTTTGATCACTACTTTAACGGATGTTTGAATCTCAATTTTAGAAACTGTTTTGGGAGTTCACTAATTCTTTACGGAAAGATATGTGATTCAAGAAATGTTTTTGCGGGGCAATTTCGTATGCAGGGGAAGGGGGACAGCGCAAACAGGAAGCTTGGCGAATTTTTACTTTCAATGTATTTACCAATGATGTGATCAAGCTGTAAACTGAACGCTCTCCCACCTCTCAGGAATCGGATGTCCGACCGCTTACTACTTTGCCTACTGCGGCTACAATATATTCAAACTAACTACGACCAAATATATTTACCTCACAATACACTCACGCGTATGCGATTTTGTCGCAGTTCAGGCTACAGATGCGGAGGCTTTCCGAGTCTAGCCCTGGCTGTTGAGACCAGATGCCAAAGTTAAAAACTTGATGTTGAAGGGACACTCGGGCGGTTTTTGAGTTCGTGTTTTGATGATGACAGCTGAATTTAGATGCCGCTAAGTATCCCTAAGAACCAAAAACATATGATCGCTACGGTGATTATTTCTCTGTAAAAATGTGAATCGAAGCCGCCAAACCTCTGACTCACCCCGAAAACGAAACCACTCTCATTGGTCCTCGCACGCTTATCATGTGCTGATCTCGGGCCACGTGGCGTTGGACGACGTTCCGTCGCGCAGTGATCCCGAGGTAGCCGCATCGGCCGAACCTCTTCGTCATTCCCGAGCTTCGATCATGGCGGAGTTCTCTCTGCGCTCGAGGACCTGACGCCGTTAGAGGTGGAAATTCTTCGGCGGACAGCCGACCTGCGGAATGATTTCCTATGACGCCACTCCGACGCGCGATGTGGACGACTGCCAGGCTTCGGAGTCATGCTCGGGGTCCGAGGGACGAAGAAACGCAGACCTTTTCGGGCGTTCTTCGGTCGGCGGTTTGGGCAGAGTCCTAACCAAACCAACGTTTGACATCTGCAGGCGTTACCTCTGGTACGTGATGTCAAAGCGATGTCGCCACGTTGACTTTCGCCTCGGGAGGACGGAGGAAGAGCTGGTTCAGACATGTGCGGCAACGAGCGCGTATTTACGACTCGCGTCCGTTGCAACCGGAGCGCCCGACCGGAACGACCGCTCCAGCGCCGCGCGTCCGCACACCCGCAACCACCACAACAAGCGCAGTGATCGTCAGCACGGCGACCGCTTCTATACGCCGCCGTCAGCTGGTTTCCAGTGGCCCCTCTAAAAAGGGGACGCACTGCTACCGCTCAATGCCGTAACAGAATATAGAACTGAACCAGTTTTCTATAGCCAAAAGCTTTATTCTATATTTTTCTTATATAGGCTTGCAGGCTACAGTGGATGAAACAGCGAAATAAAAAAGACGCAATGACGCCACCTTGTGACGATCACGATTGTATTGCCACGACATTACCATAAGGCTAAATACCGCCACACGCCTTTCTACGATTATAAAAGACAATGTAATCGTTAGCAACAGCAGCGATATAGCAACGTAGAAAATATGATTTCGTGATCAGATAGACGTTGCGGAGGCGAAAAACTCAGGATTGCTACTAATCACTTTTTCTCCGGTGATGAAAACGCGTGAAAATTCGCATCCTTTATACGGTACGCGCCAGTAATACCTTGAACTTGAGCACACGCATGAAATGCAGCCAAATAAGAAATCCAGGCGATGTTCGAGGACACACAAATGCTGAAAGCACCACTCAGTAGCTTCGATGCAAACAAACACGACGGCATGGGCGTGCTTTCGCCTTGTCTTGAGAGTGCCGCCGCGACATCGCGCCGCGCACAAGTAGGTGGATCGTCCTTCGCAGTGCGTGACTGGGTTATCGCCAGCGACGCACGACGAAAATTCACTGTCAAGGATAGCGGCACGCACGCGGAACGATGAGCTTCCACCACGCCGACCGCGCCAACGATCACCACCGACGCCATAAAGTTCGCAGAGAAGATTAGCCGGCCGACGCCACCGGCATGCAACGTGCGTCACCAGATTCTCCTCGACCTGTGATTGTTGTTCCAACCGGACTTGCGGGGAAGAAGGCCGCCCGAGTTCCCAAACATACGATAATTTCTATTGGTCCCCGCAAGTACAGGCAAGAGTCCGCACGTATTTTATTCCTGGCGTGATTAATAGAGCGGTTCTGCCTTCTAGACTGCAGATACTCATTCACTGACACTTCCTTAACGCCATCGCACCAGGCAGTAGCTTCCCCAAAAACACGCTGAGTCCCCCTTTTAATGAATTTAAATGTGCCCAGCCACTTCCGCAGTTTTTCTTTAAAATTAAAAATGATGTCCTTTTTTGGATCCAGAGACCAGTAATCCCCACATATTCGCGGGCGTCGATGACCGGTATTTTGTTAATAAAATTTTTCAGAAACTCGCTTACGACCCCTGAATCAGATAACGCCAGTATACTTCATTGAACTCTCGCCACATGGTTCCAGCTTCCAGCGCGTTAGTCCAGGCGCAAGCTTCAAGTGCTTTTGTTTTGTTTCTTTGCGTGGACAAAGGCACTTTTTTTCTCCAAGCACAGGGTGGATTGGTTTCTGGATCTAGGAATCAGCTCAGATCGATGTCATTCATCCAGGTAAGTGTTCTCGCAGTGCGTTTGGTTTCTGCCATGGTGGTGGTATCTCTGTCTACGGTGTAGTAATTTTACCCCGTAGTGTGTCACCTGGCGATCACTCGCCGCGCGCGGCAGCTTGCGTTCCCCACCTCAGGTCCCTGCGGAGGGCCCACGTTCGGTTTGTTTCCATGAAAGCTACCAGCCATTTTAGTGATGAGTGCGACGGAACCGGAGCCTTAACCTAACCGAGGCAGAAAACTAAACCACGCACGTAGGGCCAGGCAGACGAGACAAACAACGTCGCCACAGGCGCGCCGTGCGCAGCATCCGAACATTGTTTCGGAGATTACAGCGCCTGTTGGCGAGAAAAAATACAAGGCACAGCAGTCAGTCAGCGATGCAAGAAGAAGACAAGGAGCGAAGCCCGCCTCCGGGTCATTTATTGTCATTCCGAGGAGCGACGACAGAGCGGTGACAACCGAGTGTTTTGCCTTCGTGCACTCGAGCTTCGCGCTCCCTGAGCAATACCAAAGACGGGGAAAGCAACTCGGCCGAAATGGCCTGGCGGAGTGTGGTTCAGGATCAGAACAGAGTGGAATATCTTGTCTGATCAATAGAGTGATGTTTGATGAAGCGCTCCCTTGAACAACATCCTCGGCGTGCACCGTTTTGTCGGTTACGGTCGGCACCGGCCCTACGCAACAAAAAAGAAAAAAAAGAAATTGAATATTTGAAACAACTTAGTGTCGGCAGAATGTCTTATATGCCAAAGCGGAAAAACATAAAGTACAATTCTATTTCAGGTGCAATAGTGGCTGTAGCTTTTTGATGAAACACTGAACTTAACAACAGACGCCCGTTGAGACAGCCAATGTAGAGAATTGAGCGTGTGGGTTTCTAATTTACGAGCAGTGAAAGAGGCGCATGAAAGACAAAACGGACAACACAGGCTGTGTTGATCCGTTTGTCTTCCATGACCCTCTCTTTGTTATCGTAAGTCAGGGCCAGCCAACTTCAGCGCTTTTTGTTTACTTTTACTTTTTTAATCGGTGTGACAGTGCGAGCCACTGACGACTGACGGTCGCATGCGTGAATTTTCTCCGCCCACTGAGAGACAGATTGAACCGCCCGACGACATAGGTTTGCAAGGTATTCTAAACTCACCCAGAAATCTTCCAGACGCGCTCTTCTATAGTTCTAGAGATAGCATCAACGACACAGCAGCTTCGCCTTGTACGGTCATACCCCGTCCAGCCTCGTGGATCCGACGGAAGATCCAGCGACAGAGTGGATCGGCGTCTGGTTCTGGCCGCGGAAGAAGTCACCGCAAAGTAACAAGCGAATTATAAGCCAAGCGAAGGCAGCATTTGGTGATGCGACATCTTGTCGGAGCTCGATGTCGCCTACCAAGCGTTTTCCTGCAGGCATCTCGGTGTTGGCAGTATTGTTAGTCTAGTATCAAAGGGCACCAAGACTTTTTGACTCAGGAGCCGGATCAATGATATGTAGTAGCTACCTTGTCTTAAAGGCCGGACAGAAAATAAACAAATATAAGGTGGGAAAAAATCACTTGATCAGCATTTATTTACAACCTTAAAATTCTAAAGTAAAGTTCAATCATGAAGGTATCTATTTACTTTATTTTAAAAATAAAACATAGAGCTCCTTTGACAGATATTTGGAACCCAGGAACTTAAAACGTGGGAATTGAAGCCCTTAGGAACTTTGACGCTGTTCCTGTCGTGTGGCAGACGACTCAGGGAGAAGGATAAAACTAATGCCGACAATGTGGAATAAACCAAATGCAGGACACTGAGCACAACATATATGGGAACACAAATAAACTTAACCATATGGGGCTACACATTTAAAAGAGGGGACTAAGAATGGTGATGCTGGCAGATGCTGGGTGTCCAATGAATAACATGACGAGAGGACAGGCTTTACCATAAGGCAGTTTTTTCTCGTTTGTGTCTGGCATCTTCGGCTGACTCCTTTGACTTTGCGGCGACGTTTTCTTCACGTGAGCTTATTTTTACGCCGGTAGCTGGGAGGACCTGCCGGAAGTGGGCCTCGGGCCGCGCTTTGCTGGAAAGGACCGCAGCCATGCCACCGGCACGTCGGAAGGCCTCCGCCGAGCCGGGGTTTAGGTAAGAAACTCTCCCGATCCAGAGTGAAAAAAGATGCTGGTATTGAATGTTGGCGACAAGAGGCATCTGACTAACAAAAGGCAGGCTCTACAAAGGGGAGCCGCGGAATTGATAAAAGGCGCTAAATTATTTTGCGCGTGATGCGTACTCCATTTTACACTTTGCTTATTTCGGCATTCTCCTGTCGCGGAGAAGATTCTTTCAGTGACTTCAGAGATCTATCCTTAGCTTTAGATCGCGTAGCATCGAATTGCTTTGCTTCAGGAAAAAGAGTCCTTGTTCGTCGACTGGCTGGTCTTCTTCGCTGGCAACATGGTCGAATATATTATTTTTCGGGTTAAAAATAGCAACATAAGCTCCTCCTCACTAAGCCCTCCTCTCATACACTTTCGCAGAGCGAGCGTTCGGAGACGAGGCGAAGGGAAAAAAGGAAGTCGCCAATCATGGAGCGTGGTTAGGTCTCTGTTGGTGAGGCTTGGAATGCGAATTCCAAGACCCGCAGTATATTACAGCGAAGACTGACGGAAGGCCAGCACCGACTGGGGCTGGACAGCGCGTCTTTTCTGCGCGTGATTGTTTTCGCCGCTGACAGCGCGCCAACACGTGTGGTTGTCGCAAGTACATCGACAGAAGGAGCATCACTGATCACCACCGGCTCCTGTTCGGAACACCTATGGAGGTTGTCACAGACAGGGACGACAGCTGAAATTGGCCTCTTCTTTGATGCCTAACTGGGCTGGGCTACGCTACCGCGTTCACAATGGACTAAGCTTTCGAGTCGGTGAGTCTTACCTGAGCTCAAGATGGTAGAGACCACCTTGCCAGCCTCCTGGCTTAGCAGGACGTTAACGACGCCGAATGGGCTTGTCACCGATATGTCCGTGGATTCGTTCAAAACCAGGCCAGCCCATCCTGTGGTCGGGAAAGAAGCAGGTCAACAAAGTGATAATACACCATTTGCCGTCCCAAATGGCGTAACAGTTCACTCCAGACAGATCCAGCCAAACTTGCGGAGTGAGCGCATCTCGGAACATGGCAAGGGACCCTTGAGCAGTGCGTGACTGGTCAGAAAGCTGCGCAGCGGCCGACAGATGCTGCTTCGTTGCAGCGTGCGCCAGCCAAATCCACGTGCTCGGGCAGATAACGTCTCCAGCTCTGGCAAAAAGGCACCTGAACCTCAGTAGCCAGTCTGGGTGCTGGCTCTGGAGCCAGTCCTGTTACGTTACTGAGCGGCATACTTCATCGGCCCATTTCACGAAGCAGTGACAAAAACTTCTGAAGGAACATTGGAACATTCATGCTGTTCGGGGCCGTGCGCGCACAGTACAGGAGGCGCGTCTGATATTCGACGCCTCGATGTTTTGATGACGTCACAGGCGCCACTCCACAGACCAGGAAGACACGGAGAGTGCGCGACTACAGTGGCTGATTATGGATAGCATTAGTAAAAATTTCACTGAAAAAATTATATGAATCTATATAAGAACTGATATGAAATATCCAAAAACCGATATGCGACATATGACACCGATATGTAATACCCAAAAACTGATATGGTATACGAAACTGATACAAAATTAAATTGATATGTGGTAGAGAAGAACTGATATGAAGACCAAAAACTGATGAAAATATATGAAACTGATAAGTAGCACTCAAAACTGGAGGATATATGAAACTGATATGAAATAAACAAAAACTGATATGTATATATAAGAACTGATATGCAACATATGCCAACTATGGAGGGTTCAATAAACATATCAAACTCAACTCTCCTACGTCACGCCGCGGTGGTGGCGCGTCGGGCGCACTTCCGGTCTGGGGTGGTGGGCAGAAGTCGCCGTGCGAGACATGCATTCCTGTGTTCCTTTGGAAGAAACCAGACAAAAAACCTGCCTTCTCGTCAAAATGCTGTGACGGGGGCTGTACCAAGAGAGTCTGGAAAGGTTTGAAGATCAGTTTTCATGTGTTTCTGCCCCCTCCGTTCGTCCGAGAACGTGGATAGTAGCCGTGAAAAGGGCAAACCAGACGCTGTCGAACTACGATTGCTTGTGCGGGCAACACTTTGCGGTCGCCAGATGTATTTGCTTTGTTCCAACATGAACGAGAGAAAACCGCCAAGTTGTCCGGACCACCCACGGGTTCAGTGCGTCTTCAAATTCACACGGCCGCCTGATCGTTCGAACTTTCGTCTGCTCTTTCAAACTTGTCTGCTTTTTGTCGTCTGCTCGTTCAAACAAAAGCGGCCCGTAGACCAAACTTTGACCGGGTGATTGCAATAAGAAGTAATTGCAGGCCTCAAAAGACTTAAGTAGGCTCGGTGTAAACAGTAGATACAAGTTGTTGATCATTGGTACCAGTGGCCATCACCACTTGTTACGCTTGGTCTGTTCCCGCTTCCGATTTTCAGTATCGACGTCGATCATCGCCGCTGCCATCTACACTTTTGCAGCACGAGCGACGTCGCGACCGAAAATAGCTAGAACAATCTCATCATGGTTTTGGCGTCCATTCTGCGGCGTTCATGCGAATGAATCGCCTCACGTCAAATCACTTACGCAAAGTTTAGCGGCGTAACGAGCCTTGATAATTTCGCTCAGGCAATTAAAGTGGTAAGACATTGCTATGAGGACGTAGAATCGACAATTCGAACGCGAAAAAGAGTATGCAGACTCACACAGACGCCGACAACGTGACATTCCAATGGTTTGTTGACGCGGGACGCGGTGCTTCTTGCCCGTACTCCATTGCGCATGCGTTCGAACTGTCGTCTGCTCTTTCAAACTTGTCTGCTTTTTGTCGTCAGCTCGTTCAAACGACAGCGGCCCGTAAACCAAACGTTGACCCGGTAATTGCGATAAGAACTAAGTGCAGGCCTCAAAACACTTTTGAAGGTTGGTTGGGGTAAGTAGGCTAAGTGTAAACAGTAGATACAAGAAGATGTTGATCATTGTTATCAGTGGCCATCACTGACTTGTAATGCCCGATTCTACTTGCGGTTTTCAGTATCGACGTCCACCATCTCAGCTACGGTCCACGCTTTTGCAGCCCGAGCGACGTCGCGACTGAAAATAGCGAGCAGAATCTCATCGTGGGAGTCAGGCTTTAGCGCCCATTCTGCGGCGTCCACGTGAAATGAATCGCCGCACGTCACATTATTCACGCAAAGTTTTGCCTCGTTAATTTTGCTGAAGCCGCTCAAGTAGTCAGACATTGTTAGGAGGACGTAGAATCAACAATTCCAACGCGAAAAAGAGCACGGGGACTCCCACCGACGCCGACAACAACGCAATTCAATGGTTTGTTTATGGGCGACGGCGGGCTTCTTGCCCACCATCCACCGCGCATGCGCGGCGCCGGTGGCGTCCGCTAGGGCGCTCCGGTTTGTTTGTAAACATGAGTTGGCGCCAACGTTACACAGAACTCTCAGCCGGGAAACTCACCGTTGAAACCTGGGCCGCTGGCGTCCACCGAGACCGAGCTAAATGCGACAAACAGCGCCACTCTGTATCATTTGTCTTAACTGTAGTCGCCTTGAGCTTTTTAGAAAGCATGTTTTTGCGTAGAAACTAACGGAAAAACTCTTTTGTAGTAACTTTTATTGAGTTTAGTACAAAATGGGGGCGCGTGTTGTTTTCAAAATCTTTAGTTCGCAAGGTTTTGCAGTATAATTAATATTGTTTTTATACAACCCTGCCTCAGCGGGGATTTCAGGTAGCGCGTCCTGAGTTAGGCGCATATTAACCACGCGGTAGTAGACCGCGGCGCGTCCGCTCGGGAGTCGGGGGCGCTACCTCGAAGCCCCTTTCACAGTATCTGTTCTGGCCCCAAAACAGCCGATTACAACGAAAGTGGAAGTCACGTGCAGTTCCTGGACTGGCCGCTGCGGGAGAAGCGGCGGCGTTGGGATCGCCATTAGCTCGGTTCCTGTGGACGGATCGGTGCCACGTTTTCAGAGCAGTCTCTATGGCAGTTTCCCAACTGAGTGGTTCTAGTAACGTTGGTTGGTGTATACGACGCCTGCTGTGGAGCGGCCGGATTTACTGGCTTTCGAATAATCACGGTATGAGCGTTTAGTTTATTAGGAGATTCATCCCCTGACCCGTTCAAAATACTCTGGGAGTATGACATCACTGAAAAATCCAACATGCTCAGGACTATTATTTATTTAGGTGGTCACCGAAAAACTCCGTTCTTACAACAACGACCTGTATAAAAGACGGAAACGCAGAGCCCAGAAGTAGTTATTGAGAGTGTGCTGCTGTATTCATGTTTGTTATGCCGTGTATGTGTATGCGCTCAATGTACATATTCAGCTGATGCTAGTGGTATGCGCAATGTATCTAAGATAAAAGCGTGAGTAAAAAAACATTTTTGTAGCGCATGAATGGGGTGGTACCTGTACCTCACTGCCTAGTGTAATTGATAGCGGCATTTGAAACCGATTACAAATAATGTTCTGATATGAAAAAGTTGTCCAATAAACATATCGTAAATAAATTCACATAATTTTTTCAGTAGGTATTTAACAGTAAACCTATATAAAACTTGTATATCTCCAGAATACCGTCAAGATTACATAAAACCGGCTAAAAATCCCGCCGCCCGCAAAACTGTAATTTATCCCGCTAAACAGAACCAAAAAACCGCTAAACTTAGTGGGGAAACCGTTTACTTGGCAACAGTGAGCGTCATTGAAAACCCTTGAATGAGTCATCTTAGGACGACTGGAAGCGCGGGGCAACGCAAGTCATACAACAAACGCAAAACCAACCATGTCAGGAAAAATAATCGAGCTTTTTCTTTTTTTCCGAGGTTTCTTTCAGTGAATCAATGCGGATTGTTGGGCTACTTGGTACTGGGAATTTGACGACATGAAAGGGAGACTAGACGCTCTGTGTTGTCTAGTCTCCGCTTTTTGTCCTTGTCTTAAGCGCCATCATGTCGTCAAATTCTTTCAGTGGTTGCCGTTTTCTGATTCAAAAGTTCTAAGCGATTTTCTGGAATTTTAGTGAGAAAACGGTGGTCGAGGAAGCCCAAGAATGAGATTCATGGTGTCTTATACGGACCCCGCCATAACTCGTAGGTCAAGTATCTATTTCAGCCCGTTGGTGGTTCCAAAAGTTTCAACCTCGACCGCATCTTGTTGTTGCCACCTCCCTCCAAACAAATCGTCCTTTTTTTTCTTCACTTTTTGACCGACAGGGAAGTCGTTTTCCTTTTTTCGACGTCAGCTGGTTTAGGAACCCTCACGGCGCAGGCGGAAAGTTTTTTTAATTTCCCGGAGGAGACTGGGACGCGATGTCTTACCACACCCAACCACCAAATAAATACCTATATATATGTCCCTATATATATATATATATATATATATATATATATATATATATATATATATATATATATATATATAAATTCTAGCGTTATTTTAGTAGCCAAAATAAACTAGAAATGGCCGGACGCTCCGCCCAAATGTACCACTGGCGGCACGGGCCATATGCCAAAGTTTTTGGTCAAATTGTTAACTGGTTAAGATAAACTTATAAGCGATTTTGGGAAATTTTTATTGGGTAAAGTGGCCGACGGAGGACACGAGTGCATGGTTGGTGCAAACAGGAACAGGCCCCAGTAACTGTAGAGCGTGTTGGGAACATTGACTGGAAACATTTTCTCATCCCAAGTTTCAGAAAATAAGTACACTTTTTCCATAAGATGCATTCTTTAAGCACACGCTTCCCAGCTACTTCAGGTAGCCCTAAAATTGAGTGATTTAAGGATTTTCGATGACGCTCAGCAAGTTTCTAATTGTAGCCATATATTTATTTCTACAGCAGTAAAGAGTAAAGTTTAGGTAATAATTTTGCTATTTAGTATGTTAGTTTCCAATCCCTGACCCCTTCCGACCCCCGTGTAGTTGGTGCGTATGCCCTACACGTCTTTCACCCGCCAGATTTGTTTCTTTACCTGACCCCGAGACTGCAAGGAAAAATGACGGCATTTTAATGACAGGGCGCCAACTTTTATTTGGAGTCTGGGGGTTTATGTCATGTGTCGTTTGCGCCCTTACATTCACAGTTGGGTTTCTTTCCCTTTGTTGTTCTTTATATTCCCGTGCCTTAAATTTTATCAACTAGCTTTTTCTTTTCTTCTTCACGGGATTTACATTGGTATTTGTCATCCCACCTCGGCGACCCTCCCGCCAAATCCGCTCATATTTATATCAAATTTTGACCCGGGAATCCCGTTTTTCTCACTCTCCTTTTTTTCTCTCCTTTTTTTCCCGCCATTTTCTAAGCGTGTAGATTTGGTGGCGCCAGAGCAATCGGAACACTTTTTTGATAACCGGCTTATTGCGTACGGAGTTATGATTAATGCTTTTTTTTCTTATTTATTTTTATTCTCCCCACGCACTTTCCAGCTTCCATTCCTGGACGGCATCTATATCCATTTATAGGTATACATACACACCTCTGTTTTTTTTTCTTTTTTAATTTTGTATAGCGCATTCGTCATCATTTCGGAGTGCTCAGAAACCTGTTCAGAGAGTCTTCCTTTTTTAAACAAATTATTTTCTTCGTGTTTGGTGGATACTTTCACTCTATGATACACGTGGAATGCACGCGTTATCTGATTCCTGACTCGCACAGTGCCAGTTAATAGCAAACAACAACAACAAATACTCAGTGTTTTTTTAAAGTTTTTTTAATGTGTTAAACTGCATATACATATATAAATATATATTTCGCCGTTATCTTTCCTGTACTCGCTGAATTGTGCCGTGCCTCGGCAGGAATTTTAGTTTCGTTATCGAGGCGATCCGGAATCGCTCGCTTCTGCCGCCGTGGATGTTTGACGGCGAACATCTTGGGCTCAATTTCTTTTCGGTTGCACTTTTTGTGTCTTTCTATAGGTGGCTCCTCTCGAAACAGTCCTTGTATATATCAGAGACATGTATACTATAGAGGAAATATTGTGAGCCTATGCGCGTCCTGGGCGCTGCCACGTTGAGGCTGAAGCACACCCATGAACTGCGCCCGTATACCGCTCGTTTTCTGTTCATTTTGGCATACTCTTGTTTCTTTCGCAAAAAGAAAGAAGTTTTATTATGCGATAAGTTACATCCTCTCCACGCGCGTTACTCAATTGCCCTTGGGCGAGCGCGTCTTGATGCGTCGAAGAGGGTTTACGCGTGATCGTAGTAAAGCGAAATCGCGATCCGCAAAGTGCTTCACTCGCAAAGAATTTCATACCGTGTATGCCATCGTATTACATACTTCCAAGGTTTCCTTAAATCCTGCAATCTACTTTTCTTTGTAGTGTAGACACGTTTATTTCTGCCTCTGAAAGGTGTGCGGTAGGAAATACATAATAATGATGTGACCGGGATAGTATTATACTCGCAAGGATTATATCTGTCTCTCATAGTATTACACGCAAGGATTGTAAGCATATAGTAGTCTGTTTGTCATAGTATTACACTCAAGGATTGTAAGCATAATACTGTGTCTGTCATATAGTACACGCGAGGGTTGTAAGCATAATACTGTCTGTCGTAGTATTACACGCGAGGGTTGTATAAGCATGATACTGTGTGTCATTGTTACCTTTTGGGAACTGCTCAAAGAGAGCCTCCGACGGACGTTTTCTAGTCAACACCGAC
Organism: Ixodes ricinus; assembly: GCA_037355805.1. Classification (NCBI taxonomy): domain Eukaryota; kingdom Metazoa; phylum Arthropoda; class Arachnida; order Ixodida; family Ixodidae; genus Ixodes; species Ixodes ricinus. The sequence continues at coordinate 21,484 of JAZHYW010037052.1, forward strand.
GAAAGAAAGCCCAAGACCTGCTTCGGGTGAGAACAGGCCCGAATGAGCGTCACTAGCTTCGTGGAAGATGTCTTGCGCCGGAATTCCCGCGCCGACCCTCAGGCCGGAAAAGAAGCTGCGAGTCTAGCAAGGGACGACATCTTCGTCCGTAACCCCCGACGACGGTTGATGGATTTGTCACCGAGGCAACCAACATGGAGCGAGAGCACCGACACGGCCACACACCTCAACACTCGCACTGCTGCACGCCGAGCTCAGCGCTCGAGGCGACAACCTTCGCCACATCATCCGAGAAGTCATTCGAAAGGAGCTCCGAAAGCTGCTGCTTGCCGCTGCTCTTCCAGCATCCCATCGTCGACACTGTCCGCGAAGAGCTCCAACGGGCACTCCGGCCACAAGTCCCTGCAGCGATATTTTCCCTCAATAGACTCCAAGAGTGGCAGATGGAAGGGGACGAACGAGATGGCGAGACCTCGGTTACCCCGTACGGAGGAAGAATGCCCTCGGGACTATGCGCAGCATCATTCCAGCGCGGGGTATGCAACATTTGACCGCTCCGTGAAAAAGGCCCGGGAGACTCGTCACCAGATCAGGCGGCGATGCTGAGCCAAGCCTGGCTGGATCCCCGACTGATGACGTTTGTCTTTAATGCTGAGCCACGTTGGATGGTCTCTGCCTCAGCGCTCCATCGCACCCTGTGCGTGCCTGTTTCCATCGTTTCCCGATCAGCTGATCGGGCTTCCTGGACGTGCCTAGCTCGTTGCCCGCCCGGAGGCCCATAGCGGTGGTCGATGCTCATTGCGCCCAGCCTCCTCGTGGTAGGGCCCGTCCCATGGGCTCGGTCCCACATTCAGGGCTCGTGTCCCGCGACAAATTTCAAAATCTTAAAAATGTACCGCATTTCAGACTGTCGTAAAATGAATTCCGCAACTCAGAGTGCTGCCGAACAGCGGGGCACGGGGAAGCGCTGAGGCCGCTGGAAATCGTGTGAATCGAAATGGTACGCCATGTTCTGTCCGAGCATTGCGGAAAGTGACCGTCGTTATTGCAGGAGATCCGACGCGCATGCGCCGTTGTGCCTCTCGCTTTGTCGGCAAAGTATTGTAAGAAAAATTGCTCTCCAAAAGTTTAAATATAAATTATTGCAATTATTTTCAAATTGCTCTATCAATGCAAAAAAGTTGTTGTATTCTTTTTTTTTTTTAGGACAGCCACATTCGCAGGGGTCGAAGAAGAACATAATGTTAAAAATTTGTGTAGGACAATGCTGATAAAAGTAAGCGTTGAGAGGAAACAATAATGCGAAAAAGATTTACTGTTTTTTTTTTTCCATTTGATGCATTGAGTTCTGATACAGTCAAATTTTGTTTTCAACTTCGACAGATATATAGCATGTTTGCCATTAACAAAAATATATAACTGGGAATGTAAATTATTTGAGCTTAATTGGTGCAATGCAGGTGTACAAACAATACATGATAATCAACGTGTTAACAGCTCGAGCCTCGGTTCGTTGTGTGCGTGTTAATAAATTTCCTTCCCTCTTTGACGTCTCAGTGGCAGTCTGACCAAAGGCGCTCGAAGTGCCTAGCAGTACATATGTCACCTTACACCATGACGTCGGCTGGCACCATGACTTAATATCCTGATGTCACGTGAAATTAATCTCTCGCAGAGGCCCAAGAAATCTTGCGCCTTTGGAAAAGGCCGATTTTCCTATTCTATAAAATGTACATCCTTTCACATTTCTTTTTCCACCCTTTTGTAATCGTACGTATACCGGTACACCGGGCTAATCTAAAGCTAAAAAAAAAGAAGAAAAAAAAGTACTCGGCCAAGAAATTGACGGCGGCGCATTCAGATCCCCGGAAGGTTGCGGAGTTGAACGGTCTTCGCTGCATGGACACGCACACGGTGTCCGACACAAGATACAAAAAACAAAAAGAAGGAAAAAGGGGAGACAAATGTGGACGTGTCGGCGAGTCCAGATATGCGTCGGGGTCAGCGTCCGGCACGAGCGGTCGAGCGCACTGCGTCCGGAATGCGGCATCTCTCAGAAAGAGAGGTAGACATTAGGGCGAGCAGGGGACGTTGTTTCTGTCGGGTCATCGCTGCACTGGCCGCTTCCTGCGGAATGCGTATACGGGCGTCGTCTCACCAACCGACAAAGCCTCCTTTCTTTCACTTCTCGGCCAAGTTGTACGTTTCTCAGGCAAAGCTCACGGAATCCAACCTTGGGCTGCTGGGTCAGGAGGGCTAGACAACCGCAGATTCATCATCACCATCGAGCTTCTTTTCGAGAGCCACACGGAAGCAACATGATCCGCTACCATTACTTAACATAGTCCCTCAACAAGCGTCGCCCGTTGCAACAGGTCGCATTGTCTAAAACAAAGACTCGGCAAAAAAAAAAAAAATTATAAAAACCGAGCGTACATCGGTGGGTTTTCGCGATCCTTTGGACTGCTCGAGCAGCGGGAGACTCCCGAAGTGGACAAAGCGCCAGGGCCATTTGTGAGGTTATTATGTGGGAATGTTGCCGCTTTAAGACAATGGACAGCACGCGCCCGTCGCCGCACGTGACTGCTTCAGGGCACGTCGACTCTGCAGTGGGTACATCGCGCATGGACGACGCGGCTGTGAGCGGACCGACCATGGCGACCCCCCAGGGAGTTGTCCGTCCGTCTGTCGTTGAGCTCCTTGACCGACCGATGCGTCGCCTGTTCCTTTGTTGCCCTTGCTGATTTGATTGCTGATTTGACTGCGCCCAGTGTGTTGAAACATTCAAAGAACACCTGACTGACGGACACGAGGTGATCTTTTAGTAAAGAGCTGGACTCGATGAAACGCTGCAATGAATTGCGCATGACACAACGAAAAGGACAAAGACGTTTGTGTGTGTGTCTTCGTCTGCGTTCTTCGAGGTTCATGGCCGTGTGAAACGCTGCACTTTTACTCTGTTCGGACGCTGTCTTGTGGCACTGGTGCCATATCTGCTGCTCTTCTTTTAGGGGCATAAACGAGGGAACCGCAGAAATTGGCCCGTGGATTGGCCGGCATGGGTGGTTCGTAGGGACTTCCCTATTGTGCCGCGTGTACGCGTATGTCTCGTTTTACGCCTTTGTTTGACTTTTCAATGGTGCGCAAGAACAGGCGCTTGGCTCGTACACTTATACCATGTGTTGATGCAACCAAACATATATACGTTTTAGAAATAGTAAGGGAAATATCACAGTAGAGAAAACATTCTAAAAGCAAGCGATGAAATGAGGACAATTAAGATATGTCGACCCGAGTTGAATTCCGTCTCTTGATAGAAGGGCGAGACAAAACAGTCCCATGAACTCGTTTTTAGTTTCTCTGTCCACCCTTCTGCGTGCGCGCGCGCGCATGTGCTTGTGGGTATATGTGTACGCGTATGCGTCACAGAATGTGCGAGAGTGTGTGCTTGCCTGACGAATTATTCCCTGTGGTTGTGTTCCAGTATGTCTCCGTGGTTGTGACAGACCGCGGTTGTCAAAAATCGCAAAAGGCCGCGCGCAACGAATTATGGGAACGTCCTGTACGCTTCTTGCTTGCAGCCTGTATCACGTGACACATGAGGGAGAGAAAGGCCCCAGAAATTTAAGATTTCGGGAACCCCCCTGGTTACGTGCCTGCTTCGCTGCGAAGATTATACTGCTTAACCATGTTGAATTAACCTGAGACTGGGGTAGAGAAGAAACATCAAAACGTAGAAGGGACAGAAAATAGACAGGACGACGTCTCAAACTCAGCTAACTCGTTTATTTAGTCACACCTTTCCAAAAACGCTCCTATACTTCGTTTCAGCTTGGGTCCAGACGCAGCCGATGCTACAAGCGCGAGCCTGTGGCCTTGAACAGTGTCCTGTACTGCACGAGTGCGCGCGCTCGTGCAGGGACGTTGGAAGCGGAACTCGCGCTTGCAGCGTCGGCATGCGTCTGGACCCGCTGCGAATAAGCATCGCAATTTTGCTGATGCTGATGCGGCTGCCTTACGGCTGGTGCGACTCTCGCGCCCTCTATCAGCTAGAAATTTTCTGCCACTCTCTTGGACTGTGAAGACCCGCTCAGCGCGGTTCTCTACCGCGTTTCTGCGTGTTTTGCGTTTTGCATTCGACGTTTTCTCGCCCTTCTTGAAAGTTTCCACTTCATCTTTTCTTTTATGCGTGCTGCGTACCCTTTCTGTGTTATCTTCCATTGTGAGAAATAAGGCTGGTAAGTGCCTGCCATTCAAGCTTTTCTGCTTGACATTCACGGGAAACGAAGGAGGTGAAGGACGTCGAACGACCCTCGACGCGATTTTGCGAACATTGTTCTCCCCTCCCAGAGATAATCCGCGTAGAATCCTCAGTCATCTCCAGAAAGAGTTGTCCGGGTTGGGGTGCGAAACGGGTCAGTCGCGTTCGTGCGCTGTGAAAAGAGGAAGCTCTCCCAAAAACGTGCCCCAAAACGAAGTCAGCTTGGATTCCGTCCGATCGTCAAGATGTGACTGTCGTCGACTGTGACTGTGTTATTTGAGATCTTTCTCAAATAAATTCTTTTGGATGACGCTGCATCGCGTGATACGTACACTATATTGTTCGAATGTTAACACTTCTTAAATTGTAAGTCCGTGTCCTCTCCACCGGTAAACACGTTATTTGTGAGCGTGGAAAATGCATGCCTTTCGGCTCTCTTTTGTTGTAATTTATTTCTGACAGCTAAGCGCTTTGTCGTTTGACATGCGGCGAATCGCGCGGCGCCGCCAAAACTTATCGTAAACAAAAAGACAAAAAACAAAAAACAAGAACGATACATTTCAGTCGCATTCATTCTGTCGCTCGCGTACCCAACAAAAATAGCTTATAGGTTTTTTATTGTTTTTTGTTTTTTCCAAATGTGGTACAATGCTTTCTCAATGACCTCGGTAAAATACATGCACCATGAAACACAAAATACAGCGGGAAAAGACGAGAATTTAGCCGGCAGCAGTGTCTGAAACTGCGCCTACGCAGGCTGCGCCTATCGAAATAATCACAGTCCACTCGGTTAGGGTTAGCGGGGACGCCGGTGAGCGTCTAGCCTCAAACCCAGTGACTGGGCTCGAAAACGGTTTGCTGCCCCTAAGGTCGAGTGTTTCCTGGAAAGGGCGGAACGGCGTTCCTTTAATTAGGAACGAAGGAACGCCACCGTTGTATTTTTAATTGGTGGAACTGGAACGGGAACTCGTTACATTTTTACTGGAACGGAAAGAGGAACGGCGTTCCTTTTTTTCGTCCAGTAAGGTATTTTGTATTTTATTTCTAAGACGGAAGTTATAAAAGTACGAAAACAATATCTTTGTGAAGAGCAGGATCTCGTTAACTTTTTTGTTAATGGGTGATTTCAGATACGATCGACCAAAGGGTGGCTGGTCGACATTTTTAAATCAACTGATGTTTTTATATGCCATTGTCTAGTGTCTGGTATAAACGAATCCACACTTAGTTTTGTCCAGAAAAAAATTTGGGGACAGGAAAAATCGTAAAACATGAAGAGGTGGACAGTCGCATTAACGCGGACTGATGGAGGGGCACGTTTGAAAGTGAATAACTAAAAGGATAATGTTAGAAGAATTCTAATACTTTTTAAAAGAAAACTATGGGTACAGCTTGCCTGTAATATAAATCAATAATATTTATGTAAATTTTATTTAATTTTCTAAAAATTCCCAAACATGCCTGCTCAAACGACAAACGGCAAAATTTGGAGGCCTGTATCTCATCATCTCATGAAATAATTTAATCATTATCATATAATTTGTAGGTAGTATTTTACTTATATATGTCTATTATTTAAAAAAATTAATGAGGTATTTGAGTGATACGATAGTCGAGATATATTTAGGCAAACATGAAAAAAAATCCAACAAAAAAAACCGATGCAAATAAAAAAAAACACCACCTTCGATTTTTAAAAAAAATTTGGGTACCCTGTCATACTCTATTTCGGCATTCATTTCTATTAAAACATGTTGCATCATTTCATAGAGAAAGAAGACACAGCTCCACAAAGTAGGGTCCTTTTTCAAAGCCTACACGTGGCAGTGCCCTATACGAGAAGTGACTCTGAGTTCCAGTTTCAGGAAACTAACACACATCTTTCATATATTTTTATTCAGATGAGGTCACTGACAACTAGAGCAATCAGTCACACAGTAAAAGTGAGGAGAAACTATATACAGCATTTTACATACATCGAACAAAGAGGTATCATATTAGAGACTAGTGATTCGAGAAAAGATGATGCAGTGTGAAGTTTTACTTTCCGGTATAATTTATATATATAAAAAAAGAAAAGAAAAGAAACAACTTTACTTCCACACACAAAAATAAAGATAGAATACTGAAATTATTTAGGTTAGTTATGTATTTCCGGGGAAAAACCATTTCAGGTGAGGTGTGCCACCGCGCCGGACTGTAAGAGCTTCGATACTCTCGGTGTACAAATGAATAGCGGCAAGCCGATATATTTTATCCTGCACGAGGATAACGTTTTGTGATTCTCATATGGTGATCAGATAAAGATTCAATAAGCTATCACCAAGTAAAGCAGTAGGTTAAATACCCCGCGAAGAAAACTGTGATAAATAAGATAACCCTGCATTCAAAATGAGCAGTCCTTGGGGCATTCAAATTCGGCACTTTACGCTAAGGCTCTCCTCGATGTACCCATTTAATAAAGTTTCTTCTAACCAGATCCGACTGTCCGTTCCACATATATGTCACAGGTTCCTTCTGTTGATGACTTGCACAGCCGCCACGCGTGCCAAGAATGAGTGCCAGGAAAGTCGCGGACCGTCAGCCACTCTTTTTGTTTGTTGACGATACCGAACAAGCTCATTTTCGCCCAGAAACGCAAGATGTACCCAGTTTCCCAAATAGAACGCTCACAATTGTCCTGGCCGTCTGAATTGCGTTTTTAGAACGTTCTCTCAGGTTGTTCAGCGTGGCCTGGCGCTTCACGAGTCCGCCAACTCCGTCGCATGCATTTTCCCATGTCCAGATGCAGAAAATAAGCACTGGGCTTGTGGGCAATCATTCTGTGCAAACTGGTGAAGCTGGTAGCAATTCTTAAAATGACTGGCGGCCCTGTCACTTGCGTACGTCACGTGCGAGTATGCCGCGACGTTGTTTTCAACCCACTCTTTCACTTTTTCTAGAGCCAAGCACGTGACAGCGACGTCGTCACGCAGGTCCTCACTGATGATAGCAACGCTGTTTGTAGATTTTCTTGTCGTCACTACACATGTAAATATCGTAACTTTTTTCTTCTTCAGTGGTATGCTTTAACTTTGTCAGGAAGCACGATGGTCCAGTTTTCAGCAAAGTCAAAATGAAAGATAATGCTTTCGCGTTGCATGCAGCTGCTTTTCATCGTAGATTGCTTTATCTTGCGTTTGCCTGATATGGTTAGGGATATGAAGTTCTTCGAGTGTAAGAGACTGGTGCTTTTGGGCAGTGATCGTAGTCTCCTTAAAGACACAGACTTGTTAGTGGGTCGCACAGAAATGCTGAGTTCATTTGACCAGTGTTGAATGTTGAGCCTGTAACGTTCTCTACAGCGGCAGATACAAAGGTAATAATTGGCGCGGCGCACACAAATGCGCGCTTCCTGGTGTGGAATACATTTGGCCCAAACAAGGAATAAAGTTTCGTTAGCCCAACGCCGGTATCAGGATGCTTGTCTCTGTGTACACGAAAGGCCTCTCGGATTGAGCGTGTCAGGAAGCGCTTTGTCACGAACGTTATCTTCACGTCGAGAATGACAGGAATCACGTCCTTCTGGTTGGGACATTGGCGCGAACATTGTAGCTCGTCTTTCGTGATGTACTCTAGGGCAGCAGACAGGTTCTCAGGGCTCACCTTGCACCTCGTGTAAGGATCCGGCTCATACCACACGCCATGCTTTTCCTTACCTAAACGTAAACACTGTCTCGCATGTTAACCTTTCCTAGGCTAACATGGCGACAGTGTTTACGCTCTATTGTCTTTAGGCGGGGCTCGAGTATTTGGGGGTTCTGCTCTCTGTCGGTGTGCCGCTTTGTGCCTCGCCCGCGAAGCCAGCGAGCGGGATGGCGACAGGCACGGCTGCTCAGTAAACAGGCATCGGCGGTCATATTTCGCTGGTTGAAGCGAGCCCCTCATCCTTGACAGCAAGCGGGGAAATGCGAAAAAAGATTGTATCGGCCATTTTGCCAGAACTAGCGACGAGTGTCGCCTGCTACTTTGGTCAACTATTGCGCCATAATTGTGATCTTCGCAAGGAAATGATTGTTGCTAGCCACAGAGCACTAACACGCAGAACGACATCAAAAGGGTTGTAAAAGAAACAATAAGAAAGGGAATGGTTGAATGTGTTTTTATTCCAGATATACGCCAGGGATATATATGAGAGAGAGAGATGGACGAACTCATCTCTGTGACGTCACGGCGCGGTGGTGGCGCGCCGGTCGCACTTCCGGTCTGGGGCTGTGGGCAGAAGTCCCCATGCCAGCCGTGTATTCCTGCGTTGTCTTGAAAGGAATCAGACAAAAACCTACCTTATCGTCAAAACGCCGCGACTGGGGCCGTACCAAAAGTGTCGAGAAAGGTTTGAAGGTCAGTTTTACGTGCTCGGTTCGTCCGAGAATCTGGATATGTGCTGTGAAAAGGAAAAGCAGACGCCGTCGGACAACGATTGCTTGGGCGGGAAGCACTTTGGGTTGAATTCACGGATACTTGTGGTCATCAGATTTATTTGTTTTGTTCCAACATGAACGCCAGAAAACAGTCAAGTTGTGCGGACCACCTGCGGACTACGTTCAGTGCGTCTTCAAGTTCAAACGGCCGCCTGATCGTTCAAACTGTCGTCTGCTCTTTCAAACGTTTCTGCTTGTCGTCTGCTCTCTTAGACGACGCCGGCCCGTAGACCAAAAGTTGGCCCGGTCCTTGCGATAAGAAGTAAGTGCAGGCCTCAAAAGACTTAAATTTGAAGCTTGGTAAGCAGGCTCGTCGTAAACAGTAGATACAAGGAGATGTTGATTATTGTTACCAGCGGCAATCACCGACTTGTTATGCCTGATTCACTTGGTCCGATTCTGCTTGCGATTTTCAGTATCGACGTCGACCATCTCAGCTACGGTTCACGCTTTTGCAGCTCGAGCGACGTCGTGACTGAAAATTGCGAGCGAAATCTCATCCTGTGAATCAAGCTTTAGCGTACATTCTGCGGCGTCCACGCGGAATGAATCGCCGCATGTCAGATTATTCACGCGAAGTTTTGCGGTGTAACGAGCCTCGTTAATTTCGCTGACGCCGCTCTGCGTAGTCAGACATTGCCAGGAAGACGTAGAATCAACAATTCGAATGCGAAAAAGGGCAGGGGGACTCACACTGACGCCGATAACATCGCATTTCAATGGTTTGTTTACGGGCGACGGCGAGCTTGTTGCCCACACCCCATCGCGCATGCGCGGCGCCGGTGGCGTCCGCTAGGGGCGCTCCGGGCGCTCCGGTTTGTTTGTAAACATGAGTTGGTGTATAGTGCCGTAGCAAAAAAAGTAAACAAAGTTCCCAGTGACCGATGGCCTGCAGGATCTTTTCTCGGATCACTAGTTCGTAATATGATAGCTCTTTGTGCACAGTAGTTTCTCCTCAATTTTAGAGTGTGACCGACTGCTCTAGTTGTGAGTGACCTCATCTGAATAAAAATATATAAAAGATGTGTGTTAGTTTCCTGAAACTGGAACTCAGAGTCACTTCTCGTATAGGGCACTGCTACGTGTAGGCTTTGAAAAAGGGCCCTACTTTGGGGAGCTGTGTCTTCTTTCTCAATAAAATGATACATGTTTTTAATAGAAATGAATGCCGAAATAGAATATGACAGGGTACCCAAATTTTAAAAAAATCGAAGGTGGTGTTTTTTTTTTTTGTTTGCATCGGAATTTTTCGTTGTTTGATTGTTTTCCCCATGTTTGCCTAAATATATCCCGACTATCGTATCAATCAAATACCATATTAATTTTTTTAATAATAGACATATATAAGTAAAATACTACCTGCAAATTATATGATAATGATTAAATTATTTCATGAGATACAAACCTCAAAATTTTGCCATTTGTCGTTCGAGCAGGCATGTTTGGCAATTTTTAGAAAATTAAATAAAATTTACATAAATATTATTACTTTGTATTACAAGCAAGCTGTACCCATAGTTTGTTTTAAAAAAATGTATTAGAATTCTTCTAACATTATCCTTTTAGTTATTCACTTTCAAACGTGCCCCCTCCATCAGTGCGCGTTAATGCAACTGTCCACCTCTTCATGTTTTACGATTTTTCCTGTCCCCAAATTGTTTTTCTGGACAAAACTAAGTGTGGATTCGTTTATACCAGACACTAGACAATGACATATAAAAACATCAGTTTAATTAAAAATGTAGACCAGCCACCCTTTGGTCGATCTTATCTGAAATCACCCTACTTAGGGTTTATTTTGTGTGGCCCTCGCTTGGCAACAGTCGGGTGCAGGAGAGCTAGCGAACATCGATTCTTTGTTCAGTGCCCGAGACTGCGCTACAAAAAGCAGAACTTTTAGGCTAAGGAAAAGACACAAAAGGAAAGTAACAATATCAAACTCAGAAATTCCACGAATTATTATACACTCAGAAATTTAAGGCAGACTACAGCCATCAGTGAGCTTCCACAAAGAGACCTACAGTTACGACAAAAGAACAGGTTACCAGAGATCGAACGCATCCTTGTATGCTCTATCGGTTCGATCATCGCCGGCAGGCAACTTGGCAGTACACCGTGATAGGTGCGGTTGCAAGCCCGTTCTTGCTCAAATGAGTATCTGACACAGTCAACAGATGACGAGAGAATTTTTAGAGGCATTTTATATTTCGAAGCAAAAAGATAGGTGCGTCAATTCGCCTTCCATCGTATTATTTGACAAAGAGTCGGCATTATTGAGAAAGTTTGACACGTGCGGTGGAGGGGGGGGGGGGGGGGGGGCGGTGATTTGATGTGTTTTTATGATCCGTGGTGCTTGTCGATTTGTGTTCAGCGCTCGGTTTGTACACTTCGCCTTCGTGTCCTCCGTTGGTTTGGCGCTGTTATGCTTTTCGTTACTCAAGCCCCCTTATATCCCGAACATCGGTCACTTAAAAGATACACAAAAATTAACCTTTATTATCCCCCCCCCGCCCCCCCTCGGCCTTCAAACTGGGCAACGAATCCGACCTTCACGAAGAAGGACTAGTAGTTTACAAGATTGACCTTCCAAAACCTCTACCTTTTTCTTCACTTGTTCGTCTTGCGGACAGCAACATCGAGAAGCAATTGTTGTTAAAGGGGCACTCAAGCAGTTTTTGGAGAAGCTACTTTATGGTGCTATGGCGTTAAGGAAGTGTCAGTGAATGAGTATCTTCAGTTTTAGAAGGCAGAACCGCCTATTAATGACGCTGGAATAAAATACGTGCGGACTCTTTTCTGTATTTGCGAGGACCAATGAAATTATCGTATGTTTGAAAATTTTGGCGGCCTTTGTAGAGTTTCGCTAAAGAAACAATTTTCAGTTCATTTAAATATGTTGTGCATGATAATTTCACAAGACGTAAAATTAATTTCTAGTTTAGAATACGCGATACTGCAATTATCGTTTCACAAACAAGGGACTCACGTTCTCTCCTTGCCTTCCTCCGCGGGGGTGACTTCGGTCAAAGATTTGTGGAAGTTGCCCTCTGACACTTCTGAAGTAAAGAACAGAAAACCGATTTTGCCTGCGTGTCCTAGTTGTTGCGTAAACAAAAAAGATAAATATTGGCATTTCGGGCACCCCTCAACTCACTCCCAGTGTTCAGGTTCACACCTGGTCGCACTCCTGGTGACGTCATTCGGAGTGCCGTGTAGGTTTCCGTGTGCTCTCTCGGAGAACGCTTCCTCTCCCTGTCTCTGCTGACATTAGCGGCTGTTATGCTGCAGCTTAGAACCGAGCGAGGTCACGTAATCTTCTCGCCGTAGTTCCTTCAGCTGCCACTTGCGGCTGCAGGTGGGGGAAAAAGCTCGACATGATGAACAGGGCAGCGCACAAAAAGACGAGGACAGAGAAAAGGAACATGCACGACAAACAAGCGCTGACTCGCCACTGAAACCCAAAAGGAAGAAGAAGAGGACTTTCTGAAAGACACGCAGGGCACGCAGTGCGTGTCACACGCGACACAACACCATTTAACTACAATGTCTTCGCCCCATAGTCCGATCTAAAAACAAGGTTTCGGTTTGTAGTATAGTGTCACTGATGGGTGGCTAACGCAGCAGTCCCCTGGCTGTTGACGCAATGTGCTTCCGAGATTTCGCGAGTCGTCTTGTCTCGATAGTGTCCAACTGTCGCTGTGCCTTTAAAGGAGCCTGTGCAACGATATTCAGTTGGAATGTTTTTCACTTTACACGAGCTATACTGGCACCGGTGGTACTCAAGGATACTCGCACGCAACGCCACTGGCCAAGAAACTCCTTTGTTGTGGTGTAATTTCAAGGACAAAAGCGATCATTTTCATTCAATCTCTCTTTTGCAAAATTTGATGACGTAACGTGGGATCGCAGTACACCCGCGGACGATATTTGAATGCGGTTCATAGATTAGACCCGAGCATTGCGTGGCGCTCGATTTGGGCTCGTGATAATTACTAGCTCGAGATAGCATTCGGGTAGTGGCCCGTGTCCAATCGCTTCAACGACGACAATAGCCGAGCCATAACAATGTCTGAACTCAGCGCGTGTCCTGTGCTTTGCCAACCCCAGCGCGTGGCTATGATCAACAGTGGCGGCATATAATCCATTCCAGGTCACGTGGCCGCTTGTTTTGGCTGCGAGTTGAGGGGGTAAGGGGGAATCGGTGGCCGTGGAGTGGCCAGCGTAACACCCAGCTCGACGCGCGTGGAGCGAAAGCTCGCGCTGCAGAGAACTCAGGGATCCTGGGTTCGAGCCCCACCCCTGCTCAGCTGCTTCGATCTGGATGAGCATCGTACCGGCGTGCGGTCGTGTATCACTACTGCGTGGTGCACGCTAAAGACTCCCAGGCTAGCGGTTGTACCGCACTGGCTAAATGGCCATCTACAGCGAGTGACTCTGTCGCAACTTTAAATGGCTGACCAACTACACGCTAGTAGCAAATATCCCCACAACCCAATTTTTTTTGAGGGGGGTGAACGCTGCTCGTTTTTCTTTAATTTGTTTCTGGGACTCTATTGCGTGGGGTGAAAAACGAACGCGTGTTTCATAGGTCATCAAACGTCGGGGATCCGTTCTATGCGGTATTTGCGCAAAGTACAAAAATTGTTGCATTGCCCCTTTAAGAATCGGAGTACACGAGCAGGAATCGCAACGAATCGGAAGGTAGACCGCCCACCGTAGTTTTTTCTCGAGCATGATCGTTCACTTCGACCTACCGTACACCTTCCTTTTTTGTGTATACTTTCTTCCGTCGTCAGCTCCACTGCCATTCACTTCAGTTAAAACTCCGAAATTAGTGCAGAACTTTCTCACTCCATATACCCGATTGGAACTTAACGAGATTCAGCTCCAATGCCTCCTCACTCAGTGCTTCTTCTGCCAAAATGCAGCGGGCAAACTAACCTTTACTGAGAACACTCGTGCATACCAGTGCTTTCTTAACTTTGTAGTGATGGATTAGTCCGATCGTTAGCGGTGCAGCGGATGTCTCCATTCTCCGGTGTGTAAAGCCAGGGCAACAAAGGGGGGAGAAAAACGGAATCGAGCTGGTTCAGGTGCCAGACCGGGGTCATGTATCTGCCCTTGTGTTACACCCTCGGTGAGCACCTTAGTCACGGGACGCCAATCCGCTGATATGTCTCTGTCGCGTGCGATCAAAGAACCGATGGTAGTGCCTGCTCTTTATCGGCAGCGTGGGTATCAAAAATATAGAATATCACATGCCCCCTTTAAAAAAGAAAAATAGATTACAGAAAAAAAAAAAAAAAAGCGAGGCACTTGAAGCGCATCGCAAGCATCTGGAATTAGGGGCTCTATTAAAAATCATTTAATGCTCAAAAAGAAAAAATTAAACAAAAAGAAATTGCAGAATAGAAAGCGGGACTTTCGTAAATTTTAATAAAATAAGCAAAAATTAATTACAGAAAAAAAAAGAAAAGGAATGTCAGCGCCGCTCCGGGAATCGAACCCGGGTCGTGCAAGAATGGGGGAATCTTGCATGATACCACTACACCAGCGGCGCAAGCCTGAAAGAGCTGCCAAGCGGACGGTACTTATGGACGCGCACCGGCGGCCTGCAGCGTTTTTTGTTCCGGATACGTTGTTTCCTGCATTTACTTCTGCCGATGTTGCCGCGGCATAGCAGAAATCCGCGTGTCTTTAAATGGTCCAATCAAGCAGGCGATGGTATTCGCCGCAAGTGTGGCAATGAAGCGCCGAATTCAAAGTGAAAATGGCGGGAACCATTTCCGGCGGTCCTCTGCTTTCTCCTTACACATGGTTGAATGATGAATTGATATTGTTATTATATACCACACACTACATTCTCCGCTCTAGAGACATAGCAGGAGCTTAAGAAACGAACAAATTAATAAAAAGAAGATAGAGAGCATGCACAATATAAAATATTTCGGGGAAAATCTCGCCGCTGCACTGTTTGGCGCCTTATGTTTTAAACTAGGGGGTTATCTTAAAGATAAGAGTAGATGTTGTTTATAAAACGCAAGACTGTCATTAGGTGAGAGGAAGGGCGGGGGTGGACGGACGGGTGCAGCGCCCAGCTCTGGCGCTCAGGAGGGTGTCGCGACCCTAGCGACGCCTCATTTGTTCTCTTTGCCTCCAGCAGACTGTTAGTCAGGTCTTGAGCCACAGCGTATTTAGGCGGCGCTCATCAGGTCGTCGACCTTTTTTTTACTGTGCCTCCAAGTAGTGAAGCCTCTTCATTAGCTTATTTCATGGAAACTAGTATCAGCGGGCACGTCCAGTACGGCCGCCGCAGTCTCCGTAGGTCGACAATCCGTAATCCTCCCCCGGCATCATTTCAGCTCGTTTTCGCCGCCGAACCTGGCCGAAGGAATAACAGGATCAGATCAGACATGTACAAATTACTCAAAAAAAGTAGTTAAGTTAAGTTACTGAGTATTGACGCCAAAAGTAATTGGAGTAGAGTAGAAATTACGCATTCATGATTGTAATTGAGTAAACTACTAACTACTGTAAAAAGTAGCGAGTTACTTTGAAGTTACTTTCGAAGTTACTTTTTGTATTTTTGTGGTAGCAAAATGAACAGCAGTTTTGATCCATGAAAACCCCGCGAGCCTAAAATAAATGCAGTCATTTTATGGCTTGCGTTTTCACCAAAATAGTTTAATCGCTCGCAGAAGCAATTGACTTTCAAAGTCCTTATCGGAGAGTTTTCCCCTTTTCCTCCTAAAGACGTTCCCAACCAAGCTAAAAAGACGTTCCACCGATGCGCTGGATGGAACGGCAGCGCTGAATTTCAGAAACAAGCTGTGCAGGGTCGGGAAAGCGAGTGTCAGCATCTTCGGCGTCCATGACGAAACATGTGACTCTCCTCCTTTTTTCTATTTTCTTCGGCAAGCTGAGATTGTTATGATTGGCCCTTCTTTATTCCCACGACGTTCGGAGAGTACGCTGAGCGAGTGCACCTGACCGTCAAGGGTTGAAGTCTCGCTCCACGACGATGAGATCATCCGGACGACTGCGCGTTCAGTTGCGGTGCTAGTGGTACGCTACTGAAGAAAAAATATTTTTTGGTTGAACAAAAGATGAAACGAAGTATACTTTGCCGCTGACGCCGGGCCCAACAAAAGGATTTCCCAAGGGTGACTCGCAATCTTTGCCGGCCTCTACGGCATCGGAAGGACGCGAAGGATTACGTGAACAGGCATCGTCGCTCGTACAGTTGTAGCTTGAAGCGGGAAGTTGCTCCCATGAACGGATTATCCCTGTCTGCGTTTGTGGGCAGGAAAGTCCGGCTTTGCAAGGGAGTATGCGCTGACGAGGCGACCATGGAAACAGGTGCCCAGCTGCGAGGTCATTCCAGTGGCGCCTACCCGTGGAATCCCCAAACCGCTTGAGTCAGAACTCACTAAAGGCAGACATGAAAACAACAACCCTCGGAGTGTCCCCGTCTTTCACGGTTGAAGCTGGAGGTGCGGCGCCTGCGTGCATTACCGGATTAGGTCAATACCCGACCAAGGCTTGTTAAGCATCTGTTACTGTGTTCGTGCGCGCCGGTGTTCCGTTTTGGCTGCTCGTCGCCACCTTGGCCCAAGGACGCTTGTGGGAACGGAATGTGAGGGGGCCCCTTGCTTGGACATGTCACTTCATCTGTCGCCGTTTTATTTCTGCGCTCAAACTTTTGTGGTGAGCAAAATTAGCACTAGATTTAGAAAGTAGTTAGTAATTTGAGTAGAAGTTACCTAAAAAATGTAGTTAAGTTAAACTACTAATTACCCAAATAAATTTGTAATTGAAAGTTACCAAGTTACTCGAAAAAGTAGTTAAACTACAGTAGTTTGAGTAGAGTAGTTGAACTACGTCCAAGTCTGGATCAGATGAAGGGGTTCGGAAAAACGTCCACAATTTAGGCTTCCGTGTACGTCGTCGCTTTCAAGGTGGCCCATTACCACCTGGCTCTGCGCCACAACATTTACGTTTATCACAAAACTAAGCGAAAACTTGCGCCACCTAGCCAAGTAGTGTTTTTTTGTTCAACATTGAATTTTGACTACGTCAATTAAATCGAATTTCATCTATCCGTCCCTTGATTTCCGCCCCCATTCCTCTGAGAAATTTGGCCCCGTACGTCCGGGTTCTCAAAACCTCCGTCCTAGCCTCAAACAATAACGCACTACCTCTAGAATTATCGAATATTTCTTCCTTCCTAATATCCGTTTTCCCTGTCTGTATTGTTCCAAAGCTGGCTTCTTCTGCATAAATTGTCACCCACATTTCTCTGTCCATTTCCCTCACGAAATTCTTCACTGACCCTGTCCGCCAATCTAGCTCGGTGTTAGACCTTGACGCGAGTCGTCGGGTTCGGTTTCTCCATCTTGTGTGTACGCTACTCCTCTATAGGTACCTAAATATTCTGCCTACCCATCTCTCCTCATTCGTATCCCGCAGCCGATCCTCAAATTCCATTTCGCCTCGCTTGCCTGGAACGACGACCAACCCATATCGATCCCTGTACACCTTCATGAGGGGTTTTCCCATGGGCTCCTAGTGCCAAGCTGCCTGCGCCACGCTGTTTGACCTCCATGGGCGTACCAACCGGGGGGGGGGGCAAGGAGGCGCTTGCCCCCCCCCCCCCCCAGTTCTCAGAGGGTGGGGGGGGGGGGCAAGGCATGTGATTTGCCCCCCGAAACAGCCGCCACTGGGCAGGGCAAACACTGGCCGGCAACGCCCAAGAGATACCGAGGGCTCCGCCCCCCCCCCCCCCGGACCGGGGGTTTGCTTCCCCACTCAAAAACAAGTTGGTACGCCACTGTTGACCTCCATTCTTGGCTGCACCTCCGGTGTCATGCACAAGACAGCATTTTCAAATGTTAGACCAGGCACCAGAACCCCCTTCCAGATACCTCTCACTACCTCGTATCTGTTAAAATTCCACACTGCTCGTTTCTTCATTACTGATGCATTCCTGTTGCTTTTAGTCCCCGAATATTTTCCATGTTCTTGGAGGTATTGTGTGCCCTCGTTTAACCACACTCCCATATACTTGTATTGCTCTAATCTCGGGACATTAAATCGCTGTGTACAAAGTGGATTGTGCTGCATGTTGTTATAAACCATAATTCCTGACTTCTCTGCACTAAATTTCAATCCCAGCTCATCGCTTTCCTATCCACATTTGTCATCAGTTCGTGCATAACTCTACTGTTGTCTGCCGTCAAAACGATATCATAGGCATACATTTAATCCCGGTATCCCTGCCTGAAGCAGCGAAGATCAAACCCAATGCCGCCCTTTTCTAGCCTGCGTTTTAATCCATGCAAATACGCCATAAACAGTAGTGGTGACAACTTCTTTCTGAGACCCCTGTCAACGGCCATATCTGTTCGCCTTCCAATTATTGCACCTCCGTTTCCAGCCCTGGTTCTCCTAAAATATCCCACAAGTTATTCTGGTCTACATTGTCATAAGATCCCTTGATATCTAGGAACGCTAGCCGGATTGGTCGACTTTCCTTTTCTGCAATTTTGACGCACTGATTTAAAAATATTATATTATCTTCTAATATTATTCTCAGCCTTCTAAACCCGTTTTGTACCCAGTATTTGTTCATTTTCCAACCAATCCTGTATCCTACTCTTCAGGACCTGCATTGGTAACCTGTATACAACCGACGTTACTGTTATTGGGCGATAAGACCCAATATCACTTTTCTGTCCTTTACCTTTGTATATAAGATTCATTCTGCTTAGCCTCCAATCCCCTAGAACTCATTAAAAATCTTGTCAATTGCCTCTCAAAGCTTTATCGTGGAACTGTTGACCCAACATCTTTACTAGTTCGACTGGGACACCATCTGGGCCTTCTGCAATGTTTTTTTCCCATTCTCTCCCAGTGATTTGAAAGCATTTTTGATTTTCGCTTGGCTGAGCTGACACAAAATGTCCGCTGCGGGGATCTGCTTTCCAAAGTTCCTTTCTATTGCAAACAAATAGATACCTATCAACTCAATTGTTGCTTCGCCTTCCAATTAGTTTCCTTTCGATGCGATAAAAAAAATTGTTGCTTCCTTCTTTGCTTAGGGAATTCAGATGGTTTTAAAATTTCTTCGCTGCTTTCCTATCCTTTTTGTTTACTTTTGCCATACATTCTGATTTTTTCATTTTAAAATTCTCATTTATCATGACTGATGCCTCCCTTCTAAGTCTTAAAAATTCTGCCCACATTGTTTCTATGTCTTCCGGTGAGAACCACCTTGCCCTTGCCTGTTTATGCTCCCTTGGCGCCTTCTGACGTTGTGTTCTCAACTCTCTTACCTCGCCCACCAACTTCTTGGTCTATATTTTTGTTTACCACCTGGCTGGTCTATATCTTTGTTTATCACCTGAATAGTCTGACGAGATTTTCACAAGGTCATTGTCCATCAGGTTGTTTCAATATGGCGTCCTCTATGTTCGTAGCCGCCTTTTCCAGTTTTCCCGTGTAAGGTGCGCTCCTCCTTATCTTCGACTAGCTCCCGTTCTTTCAGAACTGATCCTAATGCTCTTATAGTCGACGCTCTTCTTCCCATCTTCATCAATTTCCATTTTTCCTAGCTTCGTGTATAGTGTGTGTGGCATAAGGCAGTAATCTACTGCAGATTTTCTAATTCCCTGACTCCCATATAATTTTGCCTTCGCATATTTGCTCCTCGCAAATATACATTACCGGATGTTTCCTGTCATTTACAATTGAAAACGAGCGTGTTGGTTAATGTATATAAACTTGAAAGTATAAAACAGCGAGGACGAGGACGGGAACAGGACATCTTTCATTTAGCAACAACATAGAATCTTGTTGCTAAATGAAAGATGTCCTGTTCTTGTCCTCGTCCTCGCTGTTTTATACTTTCAAGTTTATATATTTTTCCTGTCATGTCCGTGTATCCATCCAAATGAGCGTTCATGTCTCCTAATACCCAAACCGCATGGTTATCCGCCAGCTTTCGAATCTTTCGTGATATACAGCATTTGCGTTTTGTAATCCTTAGCGTGGCATCGCGTCCAAAGGTAAACAAATCCCAGGATGACACGTTCTCCCGCTATGTTGCCTTGGAGATAAAGATGCTCTCTGCACTCATCACTTATTCTCTCCCAATTGTTCGATTTTCTCACTAGGGCTCCGATTCCACCACCTTTTCCTCGTCCTTCTGCTGTATCACACCCCTCCCACACATAGAATTAATAGGGTGCACACTCATTTTTTTCCTGATCTTGATGTTGGTCAATTTCTTCCCCATTTTATCCTCTATGTTTAAATAGAGTATTCTTGCTTGTCCTTTGAATTTTCTTTTTCTAGTTCTACATTTTCTCCGTTTCATTCCCCTCCCAGCCCCGGCTTCCATGGCTTCGTCCCTCAAAATCCCGCGTAAACTAAACTAAAGAAAGAAAAAAAAAACTGTTTTGCATTTTATTTTTCTGATTTACCCTCCTTCGGGTGTGCTCGCGGTAATGAACACCGTCTGCAACAAATGGACGGGCCAGACAGGTCATGACAACAAAATGATGGACAAAATTACGTCAGTGAAAACGCCTTATACAGAAAAAGAGGATAGTGGTTGTTCCGCATTTATTAGATTATTAGGGCTAGGCGTTCGTTCCAGTCGCTTATTGCCAGGGTAATGTAAGCATTCAGCGAAACCCGGTGAGCAATGAAATTATACCTGGTTTTATAAGAAGGGCCGAAACTAGGGAACATACGGTGAGGGTGACCAGGCGTCCCTTTTTGGCCGCGACAGCCCCGAGGTTCATTTCTACCGTCCGTAGGTTTCGCAGAATGGGCAAGAGAATGCTTGTGTACTGCTCTACTCAACGAAAGGCCCAGAGAAGTGTGCCGTTTCACGGGGAACTGAATAGTAGCGAAGCTTGTTTCTTTCTGCCTCGCTTCCACCCCCCCCCTTTCTTTCTTTTTTCTTTGTTTTTGTTTGTTTTCAACTGAGCAGTATGGTCACCCTAGGTGAGGATGATAGCAGAAATTATCTGAGCTGGTTGTAGCGCATTCTGGGGCGAAGAGAAACTGTGTCATAGATGAGTGGCGTAGTCCTGATGTGCGATTACATGCAGGGTAGTCAGGTTAAATGAAACAAAGTGCCCCGTGTGTGAAGGGACTCTAGATTATTGATTGATGGAAACACCTGAATTAACACCAAAGTAGTGTAGGGTAGTCGTTCGTGTCAGGTATGAAGAAACCAATGCCAAAGCAGCAATTATTCTGTTAAAGAAAAAAAAAATGCTTTCGAGTGCCAGTGCATTTTAGCTGATGTGAATGTTACGCATCTTCATAGGTCATAAAAACAGCAGAGCTAGCAAAAAAGCTTGCTCAACTCAATGACTTTTTCCACACCAACGCAACTTTGTAAAACTTGTCAATTCTTTTTTTCTTCTTTCTTTTACTGTAGATTTGCTTAGTGAGCAACAACAGTAAAACATGCCGCTTTAGAAATGTCGACCGGACATCCTTGAACGATATCTTCCTTGAAAGCCCATACCGAAACTATAAAAGGCAGCTCGGCGTCCTTCTCTGGAATGCGGCGGAGTTGACGTGAGTAATTCAGTAGGTGACGTCTAAAGTCTCGGCAACCCAACAGGCTGTGTCCGAACATGGGGGCCGCCTGAAGCGAAGCGTCCGCGCAAGCGACGACGGCAGCCACACCGCGTCCGCACCAGCATGCGCGAAGACTCGCAGACTGGTGCACACGCGCACAAGAGGGCACAGCAACGTGGCGCCGGAACCATCGGACCATGATCAACATTCTTCCCTTGCCGTATGGCTCCCAGCCCTCCGCGCTGAACGACGTCGGCGGAGAGGGGAACCAAGTCGTGACTGGGGGTCGGCGTGGTTCCGATCTCGCGAGGCTGACTCGTCGGTAATTTCTGAGTCGCCCCCTCGCCGCAGCACCTCTCGTAACGAGCTTCGCCGGCCAGCATCGGCAAAGAGGACTTGCAGCCCATCTTCCTTCTTGGCATCCCCTTTGATTTCGTTTCATTGTTCGCTGCTTTCGTCGAAGCTCGCCGAACGTTTTGATATGCCTGAACGTCGGCGGTCGCTTGCTTTCTAGCTGACACGGCGCCTATGCCTGCATCTTACTTGGAATCTTTTGTTCGTCGAGCGGACATTGTGTGCGTGCACGGCTCGCTTGGCAGCCGCAGAAAATTGGCCATTGTCCCCTGCGTTCGATACTTCGGCCGGTGGCGGCCATGAATATACCTCTGCCGTGCTCGCACGCTGAGTTTAATATGCCCTCCAAAGTTGCGTTTGGGTTTTTTCTTTTTTTTTATCTACTGTATTACTGTCGACGGGACAGAACGCGCAGAATGCCTCCCCCGTAGTTACGAGAGGCGCTCCTTTTATTTTATGTCTAGTTCAACAACGGGTGGATATATTCGCGTCTTTCCATTATGCTCCGTGTTGTGTACAGTGCCGGCGGAGGCAACGCCAGGCGCACAGAGTGACAGGTCAAGAACCAAGTGGAAGCTCCTCCCACCTTTTTCCACTTAAGCAGAGCGAACGCTGGAGAGGAGGCGACCTCCTCTCCACCGTTCGCTCTGCTAATCTGGAAAGAGGTGGGATGGAGGAGGGCAATAGAGGGCGAGGGGAGAAAGGGAGAGCACTCGCTATCTGCATTATGAAACTGGAAATCTATCAGGATTCTATCTGGGTTTCAGAAGTGATTTCTTTGTCTGCAATCTGGATTTCAGGTTTCCCGAAACAGGTTTCCAGTTCCATAGCCCAGATAGTGAAAGGTTATTCTGGGTTTCTCTTATTCTTGGTTCCTCGGTAGAAGGAGACGAGGTCCTCCTCCCCAGCCTTCCTCTCCCCTCGCCTGGCGTTGCCTTTGCCTGTACACGCAGCTGGTGACACGGAGCGCTTCTTTTCGTCACCGTTTCGAGTAGGGGTTGCCCAATCAAGTTTGAACTTAGAGTGCCTCAATGTTGTTGGCCGCTGCAGCGGCCAACAACATTGAGGCACTTTAAGTTTGTTCAAGTTGCAGCGCCACTTGTTGCTCTTCGTATCAGATCTGACAGCATTTGCAAAGACATTATGAAGGGTTTGCACCACTAATCTCTATTGTACTACAATAGAGATCAGTGGTTTGCACAGAATGGCGTCGCAACAATGCCATGCGTTATCAGCTTTACAGCGTAAGCGGATGTTTATTTTTTTCGAGATGAACTGGAAACAGGTAACCCTCTGAGGTAACCGTCACTGATTGTCTGCTCCATAAAGCCCGTCAGTTTGACTATGGTGGTTTGGCTGCGGAAAACGCGCCCGGTCGCCAGAAAAGAGAGAAGCGGCAGAACGGCGAACGCAGTGGTATGGTATCGCAGGGGACGATCTGTCATCAGCGCCAGCGGACCTAGCGGCCTCTCCCCAGAACGCATTTGAATTTCTTTTTTTTTTCGCTTTTTTCTTTGTTTCGAAACTTGGTGACGGAAAGAGCGCGGGGACCGTTGCTCGGAGCAAGAGAAAGATAAAACCAACGTCATAAATCCCCTATATAAAAAAAAGAAAAAAAAAACAGGTGTGTTTTTGGATTTGATTGTTCGCGCTGTGGTGGCGCCACCATCCCGTCTAGAGTTTATCGAGGAATCGTCCTTGCAGAAGTTTAAGGGGTGCTCCGGCCGTTTTTTGAGCTACCTAAACATATTGCATTTTCTAACTACCCTGCTTCAATCGTCACGGTATGCTATTTATTTTCTCCAAATTCAAAATAGCAATTGAGAAACCGTAAATGAAGTCGATGCCGAAACCAGCATTCAAATTTTCGCGCGCTCTTCAGTGGTGTGACGTCACACATGGTACAGACCGGTACAGACTTTCAGGTCGTGCATGTAGTTTAAACAGAGTATGTCAAGTGTTTTTTCGCGTGCTTCTCAGTGAATCAGTTACCAAACATTCTTTTCCCACCATCGAACGTCTTCTATTCAGTTGGGAACATGGCTTACTGCCCCCTTTGTACCATTTCTGTCGTCATACTTCAATGTTGCCAGTAGGGGCTCCCAGTTTGAGAAACACGATGAAAACGAAATTCGAAAATTCAATAACTTCTGATTTTTTCCTCTTTTTTTTACACAATACTTGGGGAACTCGTAGAGCCATGTCTATCGGTGGGTTGAGCCAATTTTGAAGCAAATCAACGACCATGAAAAAATCGCCAGAGTACCCCTTTAAGAAAAAAAGTCTTGTTACGTCGAGTTACTGCAACTTCTACTTAAAATTTTTGTGTATTGTGGTAGAACAGTGAACAGCTGCTCTGGGAAAGTAGATAGACAAGTTGTGATGCTTATTTAATTATTTATTTGAAATATTCATCTGGACATAGTTGCGGCTAGCGCTACAAGCTCACCTTTTGATATATGTGACTGCAACCTGTAGCACATATAAAACAAATAAATATATAGCGCCGTACATAAAAATTTTGGATTTCCCAAAATAAAAATAATCCTGCTACCATGTTTTTTTTTCTTTAATCCTTGCACATCTGAGCACGAGGTTTGATACTATATAGTGAAGTCCGTGTAGTCCTTTTAATATTTTTAATAGCACAATAACCCGATTACTACTTAGGATGTCTGCATTTCCGACTTTTTATACTAGTCGTTTTGAAGGTATGAATTTTCTCGGTGATCAACTAAGCAATAAATAATATTCCCAGTAAGTTGACTTTTTTCAGTAATGTCATACCTCCGAAAGTATTTTGAATGGCTCAGCGGATGAATCTCTTAGTAAAAAGTAAACGCTCATGCCGTAACTATTCAGGGGTGGAACGGCTGTGCCATTTGCGCCATTTTGCGCCAGACGCATTTGTCTGCGCCATCCTGCGCCATTTTGCGGAAACTGCGCCACAGCCAATACCTCGCGCCATTGTGCTCCAAATCGCAAAACGTGCGCCAAAAAAAATTATATTTTGTCTTGGTTTCGGTTTTTATCGACTCGATTGGCAACAATGAGCACGTTTAGCTTGGTCGGACTTGCAATTTTTTGTTCCGTTTATTTTCCCTGTCTATCCAGAGTCGGAAGCGCGCGAAAAACTCGGGAGTCGGATTCCAAGCGCTGCATCACCTGCGACTGGATTGTTATTCTTCAACCATAAGCGGTTCAGCAAGTCGGCCGACGGGAGTCGAGTACCAGTTTAAAACACATTAGCAAAAGATTCTTTTTAGTGCCTCATCGTTACAAGTTGGAACCGCATTCCTGCAAGATAAATCGTGATTTGATTGAACTGAAACGCGGTTTGATCCGAAACCTTGCGGGCCAGCAGCTCTCACCCGAGCGGTAGAACTGCTCGGCGTACTTTAATCTTGCTGCGGCTCATCGCTTCGAATACGACAACTCCGTTCACCGTAGTCTGCTGCTTCGATATTGAGTTGTACAATAGGATAAACTCAAAATTTGTTGCCCTGTTCCTCCGCGCAACTGCACGTGCGTTGCTTACGCACGTCACGTGGTTCGCACATATAATTGCTATGTCGAGCACGTTGGGGTTGATATAAGCATTGCTGGTTTGCATTTTGAGCAGCTGAAAGCCACTCAGAAAATATCAAGGACACTATCTTCAGAAACATATGGTACTTGCTTTTTGGTTCTCACTAAGGCCAAGTTTTCGCATCTGTTACACTGTTATCCCATCTATACCTAGGTTCCGAACCACTCATGCTCATCTGTGCTCCTAAGCACAATTGAAATTGCTCCCGTGCTTGTCTACGACACAAGCTGAAGTGCAATGAAATTCGATCTGAGCTGCTCCTAGCCTGCTCCAGAATGTAGTTTTAGCTGCTCCCAACCTGCTCCAAAACAGCTGTTTCAGCTGCTCCCGTGGCTGCTCCCAAGTACATTTCATGAGTTCCACCCCTGTTATTTGAAAGTCTATAAATAAAACAAGCCGCTGCACTGCGGTTCCACCATGTGTTTGCTTCCCCGCACAGCACGT
This sequence comes from Ixodes ricinus, assembly GCA_037355805.1. NCBI lineage: Eukaryota > Metazoa > Arthropoda > Arachnida > Ixodida > Ixodidae > Ixodes > Ixodes ricinus. The sequence continues at coordinate 47,192 of JAZHYW010037052.1, forward strand.
TGATGCTAGCTTTTCTATGTTAGTATTTGTTCTTCTATTTGTGCTGTTCACGTGCAGCTGCAATTGTCGTCTTGAAGTAATCTCTGTAGACCGGATATTCACTCAGCTGGAAGTGATGCTTCACGGGCAGAGAAATCGCTATTCGATCTACTTGAATGCAGTCAGAAGCTACGCCGTGGCGAGACTCGAAAACCTCTAGCGCTCATCCCAATGCCCCAGCTAAAAGTTCCCATTAGATCCAATGGGAATTCCAACTGGTTTCAGATGGAACCAATATGGTTCTAGTGGGTTCCAACTGGAAGCACACTGGTCAGTGGGTCTCATTAATTTAAATTATTTTTCCGTTTGGATCCTGAATGGGTTCCAAATGGTTTCCATTGGTTCCCGTTGGCAGTGACCAATTGGTTGTCCAAAAACCTAATTGGTAAGAATGGGAAAATTCCAATTGGAATCTAATGGGAATCTTCAACTGGGTGCCACCTGGAGGGCAGTTTCTCCAGGAACCGTAGTATATTTAAACAGCAAAACAAAGGATAGCTTTTTTGTTGATTCACCATCCTCCCAGTGTGCCAAAATTCCATACTGTAAATACATACGCTTTCCGTCATACTTTAAGACTGTTAAGTCCTTTACCCAGAGTGCAATTGCGCTCGGGGAGGGTATAACAGGATACCGCCGACGACAGTCCCATTGGCCACTGTACGATAGGACCTGGTTCAGACCAGCGTTCCAACATCCGCAGGTCGATCGATTGCACCTAATTCCTCAAGCGGTCTTAAACTCTTTAATGTAAAGCAGAGTGTCAACCTGCAACACCCCGCCCCCTCTGATCACAGCCCGACCAGCGACATCAATGCCCGACAGTTTACGTCATCTCATATTGTCGTTACACCACTGATACGTGAACACATGGTCATATCAGCGTTAATTCTAGTATTCCACCAGCTGGCGTGGGAAACTTTAATTGTTGTTCTCAAAAAGAACCTTAGATTTGGTTATTTTCTGAAATTTTAATTTCTAAAGAAAATAAAAAGGAACAGGCCTTTGCACCCTAAGATTTTCCTTTGTCTTCCCTTTGCTCTTACATTTATAAAAGCAGGGAGTGCTTAAAATCGGGGAATGCTTTGAATCATGTGAATGCACTTAATGTAAGGAAGTGCAAATAGTCGTTTGAATCAAATATCCCTCCATCATTCATAACCTTTACAGAACAAGGTAAAACCGTGACAACTGGTTCTCAATTTTGAAATTAGGGATGACACTGCACTATTTAGTTCAAACAATACACAACCCTAATATATTGACAATATCTGAATCCTTTTTAAGTATTTCATACATTTATGTTTTCATTCTTGTATTAATAGCTCGAGGTGGCCTCGATATTTTTTCATATTATATAACTTAAAAGGAACTCTTTCACCACATTACGAAACATGTCTTGGTGACAAATATTGTGGAGGCACTTGAGAAATATAATGCTACCTCATTACTCATTATTATCATTATTATCGTACGAATATTATAAATTAATGATCATCAAGTGTGGCACCACAGGCCTTTATGATATGGGCTACTTGCCTTTCTGTGGTGCTGTGGCTCTCCTGAGCCAAAATAAAATGTAATGCTAGAAAAGGACGACCGATGCGCCCATGTCGCAATAAGTGCCTACCACCTATACTTTTGAAACATTTGAAATATAGGCAAAAAACATATCGAAGTGCCTACCCCATTAACTTGAGAGCCCACCGAGCTGCATGGAAGCCCCTTTCCGAGAAGCCTTTGCAAAGCGGTGAAGCTTTATGCGCGTGCGTCGGTGCAAAGTGATAAATGCAGGTGCAGGGGGGTCGGTGCCAAGTAGGCCTGACGAGAGCAGCACTAATTAAGGGCACCTCCATACTGCTCCTATGCCTTTCTGTTCACAACATTGTCTCGGGGGACGTGGCTAAAGGAGATAGGTGCCGGACGAGGCCACGTACACCCGTGCAACTACACAGCCACAATAAATGGAGCGGAAATTAAAATACATCAGTAAAAAAGATGCAAACGTACAACACCAGAACCAGTTAGAAGCAACATATAGTTCATAATTTATAAAGTTCAGACACTCAATACACATACTCAATCTTCCAATTTGCACAAAGACTGCTTATCCCCCGTTATTCCCATTTCCTACGCAAATAAAAAAGTCCATCGTATGTTTTATTTTTAAATTTGTGATTTTGTGAATGACAGAGTATGTTAATAATCATTTATGTACAATGCACGCACCTGTGTGAACTAACAAAGAGAGCATTTGTCAAGGTGTCTTAGAATTTTTTATGTGCGGAGTAGTAGGCACCAGGTGCAGACCATAGTCTGGAAAATGCCATTATAGCTTCTGATACCCGAAACGTTGATCTGCAATCTGCGTAGTTTGTTCTCGAACGTAGTCCTAACTGGACACATGGATGCGTGCTCGCAGCTGGAGGTGGACGTGGAGTGCTGCGAGGCCGGCAGTGGGACGTCCCTGTCGTCCGCGGCGGGTTGCAGCGGCGGGTTGGGCGCCACGGGCGGCCAGCAGCGCAGCGCCTTCCTGGACATGGTGCGCCAGTCGACGGCTGCCTGCCAGGCCGGCGACTTGCCCAGCGCCGTGCAGCTCTACACGGACGCGCTGGCCCTGGACCCGGCCAACCACGTGCTCTTCAGCAACCGTTCGGCTGCCCACGTCCGCCTCGGCAAGTACGGCCATGCGCTGCAGGACGCTGTCAAGGCCCGCGAGCTCAACCCCAGATGGGCCAAGGTATGAGGCCGAGCGTGATCTTGTCCAAGGTTATGCAGCGATTTACGCGGCGGTGTGTACCGAGTGTAGCTGGTGTAGAAGTGTATACGTAAGTTGAGCGAGCCTATAGCTTGTTAAAGGTCGAATGGGACATTGTTGAGGCTCGCTGCTCGATATGATTAGTTATTTCCTCGCATTGCAGGAAAGTACTTGTAAATTGAACTTCTAGCAGAGTGCCCTGGTAGCTGCTTTGCGTTACCTGCACGAGCCTGCACCGGTGTGGAAAAGTGGGCTGCAGAAAAGTGCAGGGCACTGCACTCGTGATTTGAACGCAGCGGTGTAGTGTATCTGGTTCAGGAGGCATAGATAAATAAAAAATGCCTGTAGTCTGTTACAGGTTAACGATAGCGGGCCAGGTCCTTCCCAGAAAGCTCTGCTCACCATGATTGGTGGTTTTCTTCTCTCCAGTGTTCACTCTGACAAAGTGGAGAGAGGCTTTACGGAGAAGCTTGTCCCGCTATTCTTAACCGATCTATAGCAGAGACCGTGAATAGATTCGGGGGTTTTAACTGGTACATTATGCACTTGAAGCATGCTTGATCTATGAGCAATGTATTGAATGATACATGTGTACACTGCGCAACACTGTTAGCGCATGCACGGCGTCGGCACTTTTTTGCATTAGACGTCGAAATGGTTCTGGCGGGCACAAAAGTCTACTGCATAGGTTAGTGCCCCGAATGAGCATTTTCCTAGTACTTTCTGTGACAGTCTTTAGGTTCTAAAAGAACAGCAGAGAAAGCCTGCAGTCTCTTGTTCGTGCTAGCAGTGGTGCGCTCTATGGGGCACAAACAAAACACAAACAACAGAGTGTGCAACCTTTGATACATGCTGCGCTACCTGGAGGCCATCGGAAAAACTGCGGAGTGGGGCTGCAAGGGCGTGCGTCCTACGTAGGATGCATACCCTCGCCCTCACCACTCCGCAGTTGTGTCCGTGCGTGTAAATTGCTCCAGAAGGTGTTTCGGTTCCAGGAACAGCTGGACAAAACAAGAACCTTTCATGTTAAATGCATGCGCTCGTATGGTTTGCCTTGGTGTACTAGAATAGCTTCGTTCGATTTACCTGCACCGAGCAGGAGGTGCAGGTAAATCGAACGCAGCTACTGTGTACTCTTGCAGAAAAGTTTCTTTTTTACTTAATTGAGTTGTTAAATTTGGGAGCTGCTTGCATCCCAAGTCATAAAATCTAGCAGAGTGCTCAGGTGGCAGCGTTTTGAGGCAGAACGCTTCATCCACTCTTTACACCCTTGTTGTGTTTAGCTTGTACGTCTGTTTCATGAATGCCATAGTTGACCAGCAAGCATCTTTCTGCACAACCTGACGTTGAAAGGATTGTAAAAGCCATCAGTGCGGTGTACCTCTCCGTCGGTTTCCCATTGACAATGCATGAGTGCACTAACTTCTTGTCATTCCTCTGGCTATGAGTAAAGACACGTTACACATGCTCATTATCCGACAGTCGGTGTTCATATATCACAGAAGCCTGCTTTCATGGGACAAAAATTGCAGCCAACTTGGGTCCAGAGTCCATACTGAAAGCAGAATGGGAGCATCGGACAGAATTCTGAGAGAAATAAACGTTAAAAACGAAAGATTGATTCCTTGTGTCAAAACAGTGAGTACAGGATGCACACCTTTTAACGCGCAGCGAGCAGCGCATAATATAAAAGATCTGACAACATGGAGTGTTTTCGATGGTGTCCATAACACTGATTAGAGCTTCTAATAACTGCTTACAGTGACTGCGCCAGATGAATGAGGGACTGCTCATTCTGCATCACCCTACAAGATGCAGTGGCCTGGCAATATTCTGTGGCAGCTGTTTTAGCGTGCATAGGTTTTCCTTTGAGCGCTGCGTTGCGTTGCCTAGATTCAGTGAATAAGCTTAGAGTATCAACACTCCATTCACCGATTCTCTGCTGGGTGCCATCCGTAGTGCAGACTGGGCACAATTGGTCATTATCACGGTTAAAAAGATGCCGGAGTGTTTTTATACGGTGTCAACTAGTAAGCTCGAGTGATATTGTGTTTCTTTGTCGCAGACTGGTTTATATATTTCTGGAGGACATCCCGGGTGAAAATCAGTATACTTGCAGCTGGATTATCAAACTGAATGAGACAATCCCGCTGGATCCAGCTAATACCAGTTCCATACTCCAGCTGAAACCGGATTGATTAGCTGCTAAGGTGTTTCCCACAATCTCAGGTGAAGCTGCAGGTAGTAACTGGCAGCAACAATCTTAAGTTGGTTAAAGTGTCATTAGTGTGAGCGCACTAGCCTGTTGAGTGACTTGCCGATAGAAGGGACGGGTTGAGTGAGCGACTGCCCTCGTCTCTGCAGGCCTACTACAGGCAGGGAGTCGCCCTCCAGTGCCTGGGCAGGCATGCAGACGCCCTCGCTGCATTTGCCTCGGGCCTCAACCAGGACTCTAAGTCGGTTCAGCTCTTGGCTGGCCTTGTTGAGGCCGCCATGAAATCCCCGCTCAGAGGTATGCCTTTGTATTGTTCAGCTTTTGCTCTGCTTCAGGAGGGAGCTAGAACCTGCGCACGCCATTCTCAACAGGCTAAGACCCTGGAATTGATAAAGGATTAGACACCAATGCATCACGTCAAATGTGCCGAGCTGAGAAATGGTTTCTGTATTGTGGTTTTTCGGCTATGATGGGTTTATCGTTCACATCCAATCTCTTTGTGATGTGCCTCTATTTTCCGAACCACCTATTGCTGATGTTGCCCATCTTTTTTCGAAAACAACTTCCTCTAATTTATTAATGTGTTTGTGATCTGGATAAATGCCATAGAATATAGCTTGAGAAAACAGATGATGGGAAAACGGATTTCAAAATGCTCTTATCATTACGGGGTACATGGCCTGGGAGGGTCAACTTTTGAACCGTTCTCTCAAATCGATTCAGACCTTCTGGGTGAGTTGAACCCCATTAGGAATGATGACATCTGATGTTTTCAGCCTTGTAGGCTAATTCTACAACGTACTATGCTGAACAAACCCCAGAAAAGAATAATTTAATAAGGAAATGTTTGAAAAAAAAAATAATAATTGCAATTCACAAAATATTTGTTTTGATGTGATGTAGAATACCCATAGTGCAAGTTAAGGTGAAAACTAATTGTAATAAGTGCAATTCTAGAGAAAAACAATAACACCCAGAAATAACAAAATATTTTAACAAATTTTTGTGTTTTAAAATATTCAGTTTTCGTCATGACGAAGTTAGCTTTTCCAAATTATGAGTACCTTAAAGGGGTTAGGATGCACCAAAATATAATATGAGATACCTATACTGCTAGAAACCATTGTATGTTCCTATACTTCTGCTAAATTTGTTTTAAGAATGGCGCTGCAGTTTCATGGACCCTTAAGTCCGGCCCACTCAAAGAGGCCGCCATGGTTGTTGGGTGGGTGACGTCGCCTTCCCAATGCGCGCGCAGCCCTTGCACGCACTAGAGACTTGACTCTCTTGGTGTCTCGAGCTTCAGCTTCCTCGTTTACGTCACGCATTTAAAGCAAGCAGTTTGCAACGATTACGTCTGCGGCATTGCTCGCTTTGTCGAAGTCACTGATCGCAGAAGCGAAGAGAGTGATTGTTATCGAGAGATGTCGCAAGCTGGTCATTTTGGCTGCAACTTGCTGGCGACCCGCTCCAGTGACGACGAGTCATGAACAAACTTGTTGTAGTCGTTGTCGTCCGTGACAATCTCGCATGTGCATGCAGGGGGGAAGGTCAAAGGGCCGGGAGTCGAAAGCGTCGATAGCTTATTGGTATCCCGAGTTGCGTGAGCGGTCTTGGTCGTGCCGCGGCGAGGCGATCATGGGCGATCACGGGGTGCCTAGAATGAGAGAGCATTTATGATCCCATGGTATATGGCAACGTTACTAAACCACTGAGTTGGGAAACTGCCATAGAGACTGCTCTGAAAAAGTGGCCCCGATCTGTCCACGCGGAACCGAGCTAATGGCGAGCACAACGCCGCCATTTCTCCCGCAGCAGCCACTCGACGAACCGCACGTTACTTCTATTTTGGCTTCAATCGGCCATTTTGGCACCGAAACAGATACTGTGGAAGAGGCTACTGAGGGTGCCACCCCCGTCTCCCCAGCGGACACGCCGCGTCTTACTACCGAGAGTTAAAATGCGCCTAGGTCGGGACGCGCTACCTGAAAGCACCGCTGAGGCATGGTTGTATAAAAACAATATTAATTGTGCCGCAAAACCTTGCGAACTAAAGATTTTAAAAACATCACGCGCCCTTCATTTTGTACTAAACTCCAATAAATTTCATACAAAAGAGTCGTTTCCGTTGGTTTTTACGCAAAAACATGCTTTCTAAAAGTGCAAGGTTACAACAGTACAGACAAATGATACAGAGTGGCGCTGTTGTCGTATTTAGCTCGGTCTCGGTGGACGCCAGCGGCCCAGGTTTCGACGGCGAGTTTCCCAACTGAGTGTTTTAGTAACGTTGTGTATATGGGCACCATGCTGGTTGTATGGATGGATGCTCACAGGCTTTACCAAAAGTATGATTTCTTTCCTACACTAATTTGTTTATCCTCTGCAATGTCTTAACTATCACCAATTGGGTGTGGGATATTGCCGTAAGCGCAGCTGACCAAGCAAGGCAGCGCGCTCGTGGGCTAACGGTTATCGCGCGTGCGTTCCACGCAGAAAGCCAGGGTCTGATTCCTGGCCGCGGAGGTGCATTTTTGTTGACTCTGGCGTAATGTTCTGGTAAATTCGAGAAGAATGTTGTTTATTCTAGGTCCGAATGTTCTACGCGTCGAACCTTCTACGCCGATTATTCCAGAAGCCCTTGCGTGTACATAAGGGGCTTCGCGTGGCGAGCCAAATTCAGTCTCGCCCCAGCGTTCGACTCTGCTGTCTCGCCGACTTCGACGCTCGCGGAACTTTGTTATCATCTTCTATTCCCTTTTTGTTTTGGGCACAAGTTCGCCACATTAAACGTTTATTTCTTCCTGTTTATTTATTGTTATTTTGGTCACCACCCGCGACAATATCACCAGGATGACCTTTGGTTCGGGCAAAAACTAAAAGCATAACCCCTTGCCTCTTCCCCCAGGCGAGGAAGTCGGCAATTTTCCTCTGGTCAAATCTTGTCTGCGTTACCCCAGCGCTGGGACCACTGGGAGTCAGGATTGAGACTGCAATTGCATAGTGCCCTATGCTTCATAATTGCTGCATTCCTTTTTTCTTTCTTTAGCATATTTTCTTCCTATTCTAAGTATTGTTATCCCTCATTCATTCATACTCCGAGACATATCTACAAGTTCTGTTAAAACGTCTTGGGCTTTCAGTGGGTCCCCCTTCTCATGGTTATAAACCATTATTCCCGACTTACTGAATTTCAGGCCCAGAGAGTCTCCTTCCTTGCTACAGATCTTAGTCAAATCTTGTAACCTATCCCAGCTATCCGCACGCTGACAGTACAATGTCGTCTGTGTAGAATATTCCTGGTATAACTCGATTTACTTTTTCCCCTCTCTTCACATATGACACATGCATCAAAGCCTAAATTGCACTCTTTTAATTTCTTTTCCATCCTGCTCAGGTATATCATAAGAAGTAGAGGGGACAACCCTGCCTCAGTCCTCTTTTTATTTCTGCCGGTTCTGTTATTTCTGCTTCCTGTATCCTGTGTTATAACAATCCTTATTATTTGTGTATACCTGCTGTAAAAGCCTAATCAAATGTGCATCTAAATCATACTCTCTCAGCTGTACAGTGAAACCTGTTTAGAACTGAACCCATGTACAGCGAATTATTGTCGATATCGAACTCACAGAAAATTTAAATAAAAATGCATGTAAAAAGTATGTTTTATAACGAACAACATATTGGCTATATCGAACTTTTTCCCTCGGGAAGGTTTCCAAAAGCGCGCAAACAATCGTCTTCTAGCCTGTCCCTTCCCCCAAAAAAGAAGTAGGAAAGGAAGAAAATTCCGAAAGCTCAAGTTGGGAACTAAATTGAGCAAAGAGAAGCGATTCAGAAGGGGAGGAAGCTAAAAAAATACACTCTGCACAAACGCACAGAAAAAAAGAAAAAGCTTTTCATACCAAAGCGTTTGCCCACGAAGAGACGCAATTCAAAAAAAGAGAAGCTAAAAAAAACAAAAACCTCACGCATGCAAAAAAAAACAAAAAAACTTTTTGGCGCATTGTTACAAGGCGGAAGTGAAGAGATGAAAAAGAAAGAGAAGCTCTCGCCTTACAACGAACTCATCGGGGAAGTTTGTTGTAAATGGCTTTTACTATATCGAACTACTTGCTATATCGAACTGATCGTAGCGTTTCCTGCTCTTCGTTATAAACTGTCTGACTGTACCCAGAGGTTTTCCTGACTCTCATTGTCGTATGCCGCTTTAATGTCTAGAAATGCTATCCATAACGTTTTTTTCTCATCTGTGCCACCTCTATACATTGAGTGATGATGAATAAGACGTCATCACTGTGTGTGTGGTCCCCTCGTGTGTGGTCAATGAACAATGGAACCTTTCCGTTTTTCTCCCCTGCGCAGTAATGTGCTCCCAGAGCCTTTTTGCTGCATTCCCATCATTTTGATTTACCTTAATTATCCACTGCCAATCTTGGCCTGGATTAGAGCAGTTGCCTCCTTTTTCTTTCCCGAAATGTATCCCATTTCGATGCTACCTCAGCGGGTGTGTCCCCCCTTCGCCCATCTGTGTTCCCTTGTCGCCCTGCTATGGCCGCCTTAACTTCACTGTCCCACCAGCTTTTTGGTGTGTGTTTCCTTCTCCTTCTTCCTTTTTGTTTGATTTTAAACTTCTCTGACTCTCGTTTAAAAGTGTTTGCTAAATCGTCATATGTCCCTTCTCTCGCCAGTTGTCTGGGTACTATTGTCTCAACTCGTTCTGATACTTCTTTTAGGCAGGCGTCGTTTAGGGTCGATATACTTTCTCGTTCAAGAATTCGTGTCTTGGGTTCTGCTGTACCAAAGTTTATTTGAGTCGCTTATGATCACTAACTAAACTTTTTGTGCCCTCCTCATCTATTTCCATGTGCCCTAATTTGTTATACAATTTGTTAGACATTAGACAGTAATCAATTGTTGAGTGCAAATTGTTTCCCTGCCACATTATTTTTCCGTTGCATTTTAATTGGGTGTTAACAAACACTAGATCCAAGAGCATCGCAAAATTCTTGTAGCATCCTCCCTGTAGAATCTATATCCGTCAAAGCCTTCTAAGTTTGCATTCGTATCTCCTTAGAGAATTATTTCCCGATGAGTGCCAATTTCTCCAACATCTTTGGAAATACACGTCAAGTGCTGCACACCTTTTTCTGTCTCGAATCAGTTTGTGTTTTCAGAATCCTATGAGCGTGTCTAAATCTCCAATATTACCTTTCCACCACATGTGTTCTCTGCTGCTTTCCCTCACCCTTTCCCAGTCCTGTCCTTTCACTAGCACTCCCAATTCGCCTCCTTTCCATTCCCCTTCACATCGATTGCATTCCCCCCAAAATAACCTGCCAAGTAGGGCGGTTCTTCCATATCTCTAAGATGCGTCTCTGCCAATGCATACACTACAAAATCTTCATCATTTAATTGTTCCGCAATCTCTTCCCACTTGATTCTATTTCTGCCCTTCGGCACGCTTGCAAATCCTACATTGAGCTGCTTCCTTCTTTTGCGAGGCTTCCTCCCACCCTTCCTATTTGTATCTGAACTCTCAGCTACCTAAGGGTCTGCGGGCTCCTAAAAAGGCCTATGCCCTAGAGCCCATCCTCGTCAGTTCCCCATAGTGGATGTCGTCTCAGCTCAAGTGGGAGATCGGACTCTTCTGGTATTCCTCCCTGTTCACATTCATGACCTCATGTCGATCCTTAGAGCTCAGTCTCTTGATGCTCCTCTTATGGGACTGACTTGGGCAGTGTTGCCAGATGGAAGTGATAAAAATTCGTAAATTGGTTATTGCAATTACTAGATCTACTAAGTAGCCTATGAGCATTCCATTTCAAGGATAATCTACCCGTTTAATTATCGTGTCCTAACCCCTTTAACTTGTTCGTCAGAAAATTTCAGTTCAGGACACTACTGAATGAAATCTTTGCACTTTCAAAATGTCAAATGATGCATTTCCTCATACCGCATTTCCTGCCAAAAAGTGAAACTGAGAAAATGCAGTTCAAGTTTCAACTTTAGGTTTCTTTATCTTATATCATTCCCAGGTGCACAAAATTCACCTGGAGCATTGTTATACCACTCTCTTTGAGACTGTTGTTCCCCTGACAATAGCTACCAGCTTGTGTCGCTTGTAGGCGAGCTAACCTTAATGGAGACGTTCCTTGACAAATAAACCGACAAGAACTAAAAGGCAAATTGTACTAATAAAGAGCAGCAAAGCAGGAATAGGATCTGAAGTGAAAGATACTGTCAAAGGGTGTTACTGAAGATGGCACAATATCGTGTCAATGGCCAGGACCAATTGTAAGCCCCGTTTCGGGCGTCAACCAACAAGATGGCTCGTACCCAATTTTCAGGATTTTTTCCGTTTGGATGTATAGGGTTCTCATGGCCATTAAAAAGCTTCTACGGGCTAAATCTAGAGTACATGGCGCTTCCAATAACGGTGAGATGTTCTGGCTATGTTAAAGCAGTGTGAAGCAGTGCTAAATAAAAAACACAAAAACTTGCTCCCTGCTGACTCAAGGGGGCGTGGGGCTGCCAGCATGTTGAAAATAATTTATTGTGAGATCAATCCTGCATGTTTATAAATGAAAGTTTCTAAAACCATTCTTTGGAAATTAATAAACATAAACAAAAATAATAAAAAAAAAAGAAATTCTGAAACTTTTGAATTTTAAGGCCATAATTCCTTAATTTCTTTATGAGATAAAAAAAAAAAAAAAGTGATTATACATCTCCACACTGCTCACCCCTAAGCTGGCAGAGCGGTGGAAGCTATGTGCTCGTTGAATCTTTTGCCACGTGGTGATGCTTCTGCTCATACCCACGTGCAGAGAGCGAGGTCAGTTGATGAAAAGGAGGCGGTCGAATGGTAAAAGCGTGGTTCCCACCGCACTGTCAGCTTAGGGGTGAACGGAGTATAAGGAAGAATATAATAACTATAACCTCGAATCATTTACAGTCTTCCAAACACACTTTTTCTCACATCTGTGGCTCTGGTAGTGTTTCATCCTTCTGTACGTGAATGGACTCGCGTCGGCTACATATGTCGCCTCGTGCCCGCGGCTTACAGCGACCCTCGAGCCGACGTATCGGCAGCTCCAGTCGATGCGTCTGGACAAGTCTCCCTTTGTGATGACCTCCGTGATCGGTCAAGAGCTCCTGGCCACGGGGCAGCACTCTGCTGCCGTGGTGCTCTTGGAGACTGCGCTGCACATTGGCACGTGCAGCCTCAAGCTCAGGGGCTCGGTGTTCTCGGCGCTCAGCTCGGCCTACTGGGCTCTGAACAGCCTGGACAGGGCCATCGCCTACATGCAGCAAGACCTGGCCGTTGCAAAGTCCCTCAGTGAGTTGGCCACACCTCTGTCTTCAGAGGCCTCTCTCGTGCAATCTTCACGAGACATTTTTTTTAAGGTAGATTTACTTCAAAAATCCTCAAAATACGTTTTGCGCGGGTGAGTTATATGGCTGGGGGGACGTAATGGGGGATAATTGTCACGATAGGTCAATTAATTATTGAGATCAAGTTTTTAATTATTGAAGATAAAGGACCATTGGAAACCACTAAACAAGTAAATTCTGGAAAGATCTGGGGCATGTAAGTTGCCACTCTTGCAGCAGATGCGAGGCTAGGGGTGTGAAAAGGCAGTTGTCCTTTATCAGCTCTGACCGCAGCCTCCTACCCTAAGTGTCAGTCTTGCCAACTGGGCTTCACTGATGATATCTCCTGTACGTCCGATTAAGTTGTTATATTTGTTATGTAGTTTGTTTCATCACGATGATGAGTCCCGTCTTCTGGAACATTTTTGCGTTTATCATCTGCGTTTTTGCACTGCCGGCGTTGCACCCATTGCACGAGTGGTGGCTAGAGTGCACCACTGCACTTCCCACAAGCCTCAAGTGTTTCTAAAATTTATTTATTTAATCACTTTGGATGACGCTTAGCAGGTTTCTAATTGAACCCTTAGTTTCACTAATTAAAAAGTTGATCGACAATTTTTAGTTACAGTAATTATCCGACTTATCGCGATGGTCCTATATTATGTCCCCCTGGCTGTATAACTCATTTGCACAGACTTATTTGTGTAACTTTCACGGCCTTTTTAGAACAAAACTGTAAAGCCTAAAAAAAAAAAAAGACCCTGTATACCGAGTGACGGGGAAGAGGTGATGGTCGAATCCATTCTTTGGGAGCACGGCGCTTGTTGGAAGAATTTCAACGCATTCCGGTCATTCCTTCATCTCTCTGAGTCGTTCGGTAAGCCCTCTTCGTGTACACACGGTACGTGCATGGGACGTGAAGGAATGAGTTTGGACTGTGGTGCCTGGAACACATCTCTGACTGGTGTGGTCCTCATTTCTGGTTTATTGATTTCCGCCCGATGGCGTTACAGTCGCGGCACCATGGACCTGGCACGGCAATCAAGGTGGACGCAGCAGTGTAGCACAACTTTTGATTGGTCTAGTTGGTTCATATTATAGACGTGATTAAAATAGCGCAAACTTGACAAGGCCCCTTGGGGACCACCTCGGACGCATCAGTCGGAGCTGCATTCGCTTAGAGTCGACCGACCCCTCTCTAAGTCGGAGCTCACGACGCCCCTCGCAGACGACCAGGCGGGGGAGTGCCGGGCGCATGGCAACCTGGGCTCCGCGCACTTCTCCAAGGGCAGCTACAAGGAGGCGCTGTCGAGCCACCGCTACCAGCTGGTGCTGGCCATGAAGTGCAAGGACAGCCAGGCGGCCGCCCTCGCCCTCACCAGCCTCGGCCACGTCTACACCGCCGTGGGGGACTACCCCAACGCCCTGGCCAGCCACAAGCAGTGCGTGCAGCTCGTCAGGCAGATGGGCGACCGGCTGCAGGAGGCGCGCGAGGTGAGCACCCTTCCCAGCACGTTCGGCAGCCTCTTTTCACCCGACGTCCAACGAGGGAGGCGTCGGATCACCGGCGGTGGGCTGGGCATTTGTTCGAGTGTCGTTCGATACTCAAACCGTCAAACTCTAGTAGGCCGCACAGAATTAACGCTGATGCCGTAAAATTTTGAGCAGGCGCTCACCCGAAAATTGGAGATAATCTGAAAAAATTGGGGGATCGGCATCTGTCCGATGGAGCCGATCAAGCGGCGCCAAAGGTGCGTCGTCACGGCTGTGGTGCCCCAAGACGGACACGCAAACAAGTTGGTGAACGAAGGGTCTTGTTTTTTTACGAAAGTGACATCTTTTAGAGCGAATGCTATCACACATGAACAATAACAACATGGTTTGCAACACAAAAATGAGAATGCTTCTACCCCCTAAATAGAATTGAAACAACTGAACTTGCAAGCAAAGTTCATCAGCACCAAGTGATCCTAAAAACGACCAGGTGGGCGTTGCTGCCTGGAAGAGGGTTCCCCAAGAGCCATTTCTGCTTGTGCTCTTGAAGTTGTTGTTTGCATCGGCAAAGGTTTTTCCGGTGGCTCTGCCAGACTGGGCAACCGGTTGCTCCACAGACAGGTCTGTGTCGCTGACTCCAGGGATGGGCAGCAAGTGCGGTGGCTGCTCTCCTCTTCCAGCGAGGCTTTCCACAGGGACCAACCTTGAAGCATTCCATCTCCTACCATCTTCGAGCCTAGTGGGCTTACAACTCGCACATAGTCGCCTTCCTTAAACTTTAGAATCTTGGCACTTCTTTTCGCGTCGGTGTAGGCCTTCACAGAATGCTGTTTGTCTCGAACTCGAGCCCTTAGCTGTTCTATTGCCGCAGCCAGCTGCTTAAACAAGTTTTTGGAAGGCAAGCCGACGATGTCGAGGCGGGTTCTGGGTTGGCAACCATGAAGCGGTGCAGCGGGGGACGCTCCTGTGGTTGCATGTGGGGTGCCACCTGTATTTTCCCAAGTAGTCGACGATGGCTTCTCTCAGGGGGCATCCTTCCAGAACCAAGAGCTGGATGAAGTCTTTCAGACTCCGATTGAAGCCGTTCAACCAAACCACTCCAGCGCTCGATCCTGCTGTTTCGCCGACATCGACACCTGCAACGCTAACATTCTTCTATTTTATTTTGGGCACAAGTTCGCCTCATTAAACGTTTAGTTTCTTCAGTTATTCTTTGCCTCATCATTTGCCATTTGTGACAATATTTAGCAACATGTGCCATTTGGAGCACCGGTGATACATTATATTTAAATCACTTTGGAGCTGAAGATGGTCATTATGAGAGTTAATTTTGTGATATAGAACACAATCATCTGCAAAGAGATGGATGCTAGAAACAGTTGTGTTGGGTAAATCATTAATAAATATCAGAAGCAGCAATGGCCCAAGCACGGATCCTTGGGGAACCCTGCAAGTTACGCTAATTCAGGTTTGACTTGGGATTGTTAGCAACAGTGAACTGGGTACGAGAAAAAAGAAAGTCACTTATCCGGAAGACTTCAAGAGGGTCAATGCCGAGACAAGAAAGTTTATTGATCAGGCGATGATGAGGAACCCTGTCAAAAGCCTTCGAGAAATCACGGTACAGAGCATCTATTTGGCTTAGTGAGTCAACGTTAGTGAAAAGTTCACGAATAAACTCTAAAATTTGTGTTTCACACAAAAATCCTTTTGAAAACCGTGTTGGTGACTAAAAAAGTAGTTTTCCTCTAAATGTGAAATGAATGATGAAAATACTTTATTTAGAAAGGGCTGGCTCTTAGGCCTAAAGGGGGAGCGGGGAGGGAGGAGGAGGGGAGATCACATACGACGGTCGATGCCTGCGGCACACGCAAACCTCCTCAGGGAAAGCAGTGTGTCACGGGCCCGGACGTCGTTGCCTGGGGTGGTCCAGTCGAGGAAAGTCCGGATGTGTTGTGGGAGGTGCTGCTGCCGGAGGCTCTTGTAGCCAGGACAGTCCCACATCATGTGCTCGACGGTTGGGCCGGCTCCCGTTGTACACGACGAACACGATACAGCAGGTGCAACCTCTTCGTCCGAGTCCGAGTCTGCACAGGCAGCGACGGTTCTATGTCTGTCTTTTTGGCGAGTCCGCCATTTGGCTAGGATGTCCTCGGTTAGCGCGGCCCCCGTGCGGGCCTTGTGGATTAGAACCTGAGCTCCACGTGGCAAGCCTGGCGGCAGCGGGTGATCGTTCGCCGGAACTTGCTCCCTAAGGGTATGTCTCCGTTTCTGCCTGGCTGCACCAATGCGGGCGGTCGGATCAGGGTCGTCGGGTGCGGGAAGGGCCTGGAGCGCCGGGATGGAGCGGTTGTCCTCCTTCTCGCTCGCCAACGCGTGCGCAGCTTCGTTGCTGCCTGTGCTGCCCTGCCTGTGCCCGACGCTGCCCGCGTGTCCCGGTACCCAGTCCACCCTCACCTCCACGCCGTAGTGTCTGAGGAGCATTGAGCTCGTGGTCTTGATGTCGCAGGCAAGTGTGCCCATCCTGGGGGTGTTGCCAAGGCGCCTAATCGCCTCTCTGCTGTCGGTGTAAACAACCACGTTCTCCCGCCTGGCGCAGTCCTTGACGTGCCTCTTCGTGCACCTTGTGGGCCGCACACAGTATCGCAGACAGTTCAAGTTGGCCTGAGCTGGGTTGATAGTCATATTGATGTAAACATCTGCTCTCGCCTAGTGGTGCCTGCCAGCTTGCCCCTTTGAGTAGTGGCATCCCATCCTGCGTCAGTAAACACTGTGTTTTTGGTCCAGTCGGTACGGGAGGCCGTCGCTTTGCATTCTGCCTTGTGGTCTGCAGTTGTGCATTTCCTTGAAAGAGGCTTCGGCAGTTTCAGAAGGATGTCACGCCATGGTTCGAGAAGTCGTGGAAGTCGAGGTGCATCTGAAGGCCGTGGGAAGGGGGTGAGGGCGAGCAATCGTCTTCTAGCTTCCGTGTTCAACCGACGTAGCTCGTGGCCCTCGTTACGCGCTTTGATGAGGGCTCGGAGGTGCGGGAGGCCAGAGTACCGGTAGAGTTCCTGAACCCTGGTGAGAAAATACTACATGCTCCAGAAGTTTGGATGCAATGCAGGTCAGTGAGTTGGGATGGTAATTGAAGGATAGATTCCAATCGCCATTTTTAGACTGGAACGACCTTGCCCAGCTTCCAATCCAATGGTATGTAACCTTGCTGCAAAGACTGAGAAAAGATCAACTTAAGACACTCTCTAGATATAACTTTTGTGTTACTAAGAATCTTTGCGGGGTCTTTTTAGGTGATACTAAAGAGGACTGCATTGTTTTTTCGAAAACAAAAATGAAGCGGAGTTGCTCTCCATTCACACTGTGGCGACAGTCTGCGGATGGCTCACTACAATGTATTAACTCACCTTGGCCCACCCATTCATACACCTCGGCCCAAGTACGCCCTAGCCCCGCCGTCCCCCTGCACCTTAATTGCTAGGCGGCAGGTCACGCCGTTGCCCTCTAGAACCAGTCCATCCTGCGCAGCCGCCAATGCTCCTATCGCCTAACCTCTCCAAATAAGCCGCCGGGGTGCGCGCTTTGGACGCCCTCGGAAGCTCCTGTGGACGGCTTTGGAGACTTTGGAGATGCACACGGGCTGTGGTTCCATTCTTCGGCCTGCCGTTCTTGACGCGCAGTTACCGCGACACCGGGCAGTAATTCCTGCGCGTTATTCGCTGTGCTGGTCACAGCAAATGCACAAAGACGACTGGGAAAATGCACTTTCGGTGCTGCTTCTATCGAATCGTAGCGTTGGCTATTATCTGACTTAGTCTGAGACGGAGAGCACAAATGCACAAGGGCCACGAGGAGAGCTTCACCAGTTAGGACAGGTGTGTCAAGTCAAGCTTCCCCACTTTGCACAGGTGCACTCGGAGAAGCAGCTGATGCGCGGGTGTATCTTGGTTGGCTGGAGTTCGCCTCTTCGTACGTCCCCCGCCTATTTTTTTACTGTTTCAAAAATAGCTGGTGTACACTTATGGTGACACGGGCGCCTGCTCGGTATCTTTTGGTAATACCGAGACTACTATTGTGAAATACGAGCTAAGAACGAAGCCTCCAGCACGCGTTTGTTGCCTTCTATCGCGCTTTGGCTGGGCACGAGACCTAGAAGTGTAACTGGAGGCTAGAAAGCTCGCGCCAGAGTTTGAGCTTCTGGTACTTTCTTAACCTTTACCCGACTACATTTTAGAAGCAGGCACAAAAGACACAATCACATTTATGCCAGGAGCGGATTAGTTGGGAGTGGAAAAGAGTGCATTCAAACTTGTTCATACCTTAGCAGCAACGACCAACCTCAGTACCTATTCTGGTTTAAAAGTTGATAACCTAAATTTTTTGGGCTGAATATTTGTGAATTGTGTCCTACAGAAGTGAAACTAAATTTTTTAAAGAATTTTGCGACATTGTTTTGGTAAGCACAGTGGTCTGTTTTTGTCCTGTTTGGGGACTGAAACGACCTTGAAAAGCATCAGTGTGGCTGATCCATGCGGTAAAATTTTCGAAGCAGTACCATCGTAGGTACCCCGAGCTATGAAATGTTTTCGACCGTACATGTCCTTAAGTAGTAATTTTTTTGTGTCGAGCTTTATTTTAGCGGATCTAAGTGACCCAGTTGATGCGTAACTATTAGCTCAAAACGCATATTTTCATATTATTTGTATCAATGCTTAAAAGGTTTTTACGCTTCTGTGCCACTTTATTGCGTCAATGTCGAGACTGGGACAGGTTTTCCGGTTCATAGCCAAAGCCGATAGGGGCTTCTCAAGATGGAGAAGTTCCGGAACCCCTGTGCTGCACCTTGGTATATACTTCTTTCAGTTCGAAACACTGAACAAATGCAAGGACGAGGTGTAGGCTTGAAACTGCAGTCATTGCTATGTATTCACAGACTGAGCACTTGGGCCCAATGCAGCGCAGTTTTTGACCTGCTTTTCCTACATGGACACTGCGGTGTGAAAGGTGCCACGATAGCTCTTTCTGGGGCCTCTTCTTTTAATCGAGATCAGACAAGTACATTTGACATCATCATATATTACTTTGGTCTGCTGCATCCCAGCCATTCAGCTTTAAAGGCCCATACAGCATCGGGCTAACTCGGTACTGCAGACGCAGTGCTGACTCTGCCTTATACCAGCACTGTATCAGTGGTCTGCTGCATGTGACCTTTTCTTTTAGTGCAGAATTTCATTCTTATGGAAGCTAACCTTGATCTAGCCTTGGAAAGGGAAGCATGCCACGACAAGCGACGCAAGCCATAGTTGACGAGAGTTGGCCAGCTGCCAAAAACCCAAACAATGCAACTGCAAAAAAACAAAAAAGCAAGGGCAAAGAAAAAAAAATTAAGAGGCAGGGCAAAGTTTTTGAGAAGACTTCACCCGCTGCAAAAACTTTTAAGTGCAAGAAAAAAAATGGTACAAAAGGAGGACACAGCATCACATGCCTGGAAGGCTGAGACTGGAGATTGATAGAAATACACATGCAAACTTTTTTTTACACACATACTGTCTTAGTGCTAATTTATAACTGTGTCAGCAATAATAATAATAATAATAATAATAATAATGTTTTTATTTTTCTTTAGTGCCCACAAACAGCTGTAAAGCCTTTTTTGTGGTGCACTGTCATTTCGTGTTTACGTCAATACTTTTTAAAATACAAGCATGCACAAAATTACACAGACATTTCTCAGGACAATACAAGTTTGCAGAGCCAATACAAGCCTACACTAACTCTTTGTTGGATAAAATACACTTTTTCAAGGCCGACTTGAAACTAACAAAATCAAGAAAAATATCAACGTCACAATCGCATATAATATTATAGGCAGACTGCATCCGACACAATGGCGATGTTTCAAAAATTCTAGTAGGATAAAATGTTAAAAAATGGTGACTAGCTCTGAATGGCACATGGAAGTCTATATTCATAAGTAAATTTTCAGTATTAACAGTACCATGCGCTACCTTATGAAGAAAATGAATGTCTCTAACAGCCCTCCTCGTTGATAGCCTTTCAAGGTTAAATAATGACAGCAACAAATCGTAACTAAAAACAGTTTCCGACCAATGTATCGGTCATAAATAATTCGCATAAATTTCTTCTGCACACGCTCAATGATTTCAACTTGTGTTAAAGATAGTGAATTCCAACTAATTGAACCAAATTCAAGTCCTGAGCGTACAAGGCTACAGAACAGACGCACTACAGATAATGGTGAAGTGAAAGAACTTGATAAACGAGTGATCATTCCCAACTTTCTTATCGCTGATCCAACAATCTTAGAAACGTGCGCAGTGAATGATAGAGTACTATCAATATAGACGCCAAGGTCTCTTACCAAAGATCTATCACATTTCCCTCAAGCACATAAGGGTAAAAGAAAACGTCCCGCTTTCTATAAAAAGAAATCACTTTAGTTTTTTCAGGATTTAGCGACAAAGCAATGACACTACACTCAGTTTTAAGCTGAGAGTTTGGTAAAAGCTAAGTAATTGTTGAATCCATCATACGTCTATCTTTTACCGCATGATCAAGCTCCTGCCCAGGGTCGTACCCAGGGAGGAGTGTTTAAGGGTTCTGACACTTTAACCCCTTCCGCGCGCGGTGTGAAACATTCTGCGACACCTTTTTTCCACACCGCGTGAAAACACTCTCCCTGTGCAAACTAAAACTTGCACCCTAGAATCAAAACATTCCCTCTAAAGAGGAACTGAGAAAGGGACAGCTTCATTATTTTGGCGGATTGATTAGGTCAGTTGAAGACCATCACAGGCCTACATCTATTTCCCAGCTAGCTCCCTATTCCACGTTTTAGGAATAACTGGAAAAGAAGAGAGGAAGAAGTCTTCTTTGTACGAAAGCGTGTTTGTGTGTGCGTGGCTTGGGGGGGGGGAGGTAAACCACAGTGGACACAAAAGCGACGGTCCAAGAGCTAAATCGAGGTCATTGCAGCTTAGTGGAGGGAACAGGATCTAGCATCGTTGCCTCGGGGTCGTGCAATGCCTCTGTTTCTTTTTCGTGGCAAGATGGATGCCGCGTGCCCGGAAACCCCCTCCGACGAAATTTTCTGGGTACGGTCCTGACCTGCCCACACGGAGAGAGCAGGGTGATAAAAGGGAGGCAGTGGTCCAACGAGCATGTAGCTCCCCGTCAGCCTAGGAGGGAACAGCGCCGAAGCAGCACTGACCTTCCGCTATCCACTTGTGAATGCCACCTCTGCGACGCAGGTGGGGAATGTGGGTGCGGTCTACCTGGCCATGGGGGACTTCGACAGTGCGGTGGACTGCCACACGGAGCCACCTGCGGCTGGCCAAGCAGCTGGGCAACAAGGTGGAGGAGGCCCGGGCCTACAGCAACCTGGGCTCTTCGCACCACTACCGGCGCTCCTTCGAGCAGGCACGCACCTTCCACGAGCACGTGCTGCGCCTGGCACGAGAGCTCGGGGACCGGGTCATCGAGGCCAGAGCCTACGCGGGACTTGGCCACGCGGCGCGCTGCATGGGCGACAGCCAGCAGGCGCGGCGCTGGCACGAGAAGCAGCTCGACATGGCCTTGGCTGCCAGGGACAAGGTGCGGTCCTTTGTCGTAGGCGTCTGGATGGCGTCTTCAGCTGCTGCAATAGCGTCTCGTACCATCCCTGCATAGAAAGAGGTGTTATGGTGTTGGATGTAGCGATCATGATAGCTTGCTCGTGGAAGTTCAGCTAGTAAGAAGTCATATTTTTCGCCCACAATGTGCGAAGAAATGAAAGCGATAGCTGTAGGACGGTCGCACAATGCGGGCAAAATGGTGCCGTCATGTACCGGAGGACGGAGGTGCGACTTGGTTAATTCTCATTGCCGTCGTGGTTGCCACTGACAACCGCCATAAGTGCTCGGTGATTTGTGAAGTTAGTGGGTTAAGCGAGGCACTGCATGCGTGTGCCAGTTTATGGCGGTGGCCGCCGTGACCTGGGACGGATGAGCACTCGCCTGGCGAACGGAAGCCTCAAACCGCCGGCGCCATTAGGAAGAGTGCGCGGTTGTGGCGACGCAAAGGAAGGCATAGGATTTCCCCATGACATTGAGCGGTGAAAGGAGGGAGTAATGATGAAGTTGA
Organism: Ixodes ricinus; assembly: GCA_037355805.1. Lineage (NCBI taxonomy): Eukaryota > Metazoa > Arthropoda > Arachnida > Ixodida > Ixodidae > Ixodes > Ixodes ricinus. The sequence continues at coordinate 69,211 of JAZHYW010037052.1, forward strand.
GAAATGAGTGGAGAGGGGTAAGCGAGTGGAGAAACGAGGCGGAGCTCTGCAGGAAAGGTGGCTGCAAAGCGAGTTTTAGCACAACAGCTTTACGTTGCGAGTTAGGTTCGGGATGTAGAGACGTCATAGCGAAATCGAACGCGGTGAAAGTTTCTAAAACCATCCAACATTACACCTAGCAACTGGATACTGCCAAAGTGGGATTTCGTATAACGCAAGTAATGTCTGAAAACAACTGTTAAAAGCAGACGACAGGAAGACTGTCCCCTCGTCACGCCCTGACTGGCGGGACGCTGGGGCTCCCTTTTTCTCTCTTCGCTCGGCGCGGCCGGCGGGACGACCCGACTTCCCTCTCCTCGCGCCATAGCGGCAATGACAGCTGATGAACTGGAAATCTCTGGAAAGTGTCACCCGAAAAGCTTAAAATGGTGAGCGATTGCGAGTGTCGCTGCCATCGCTGCGTCCTAACTCCTGGCTGCTGATGTTTTCATGAAGTTTGAAGCTAGAGAGTGACTCGCGGCGTAACAGGCGTCCGCCATGTCCACCTCCGCTGCCATGGCTCAGATCGGGGCAGGCAATGACAGAAGTATCACATCACGAGAACAAAGTCAAGGGACCACAAATAAGGATTCGGTAAACACACCAAGCGGAGATGCCTTCCAGGCACCCATGCGTATTCGCGTGGAAAGCTCTGAAAATGCTCCCCGGCGAGTACAGTCGGGAACAAGGGAAGCTGAAACAGCTGAGCGACGACCAAAAGATACCAGTGGTGCTGCCTTGTCGCGAGAAGTTCAACGGTATGAAAATCAGATTTCGGTGTGCGGACTCATCATGGCTATGCATAAGAACTGCGTGCGGTGCCATTGCTGTGCATTTCTAGTTATCATCACTTTTGCTGGTTTAAACATAGAAAAATGATATGACTGGCATAGGAGCCACGCACCCAGATAATGAAGGCAACTGCAGGTAGGCGGTAGCAAAGTGGAAGGGTGAGTCGCGTCAAAGTACTTCTAAAGCATGAGAAAGGAACAGGCTGGATCAGATAACAATAGCCACCACATTCTCTTCTGCATTCTTTCTCATGTTGCTAGTTCAACTTCTCAAATCAGGGCAGTGCCATCGGTATTTTTCGGTTGTCGCTCACCTTGTCCATGACTGTACAGGGAGTTCCCCAGAAACGAGAACCATGGTTTGCGGTCTGGGTCAATAAACTATGCATCGCAGAAAGCTCAAACTCCGTTCGAATGTGATGCTAGCAGATGGGATAGGACGTAAAAGTTTGAGAAGATGACGTTACTTGGATCAAAAGATAATTGAGAAAGACGAAATTTCTTTATGAACCGATGTCTAGTTAAACCTATTATCTTCAAAACAAGAAATGACATTGTGTGCACCTGTAGCATCTATTTCAGTGAATAAAACTTGTCAGCGAGAAAGAAAACAATATTCTTTGCTCACAAGATTTTTTCACTGAAATAGATGCTGCAGGCACCCACAATGTCACTCTTGTTTTAACGATATTATACTTAAGGCCCATTCACACCCTTGCGACCTCTTAAATCTGGGTTCCCTAAAACCTCCTACAACGAGAGGAACACTCTGGCGCCATCTATTGGGTAGCAGTGTAAACTTGGCCGGTCCGGCATATTTTCTATTTCTCTCGTGCATTATCCTTTCTTTCTTGGCTCGAAAAACTTTAGTCAACGTCATAAACGAGCCTTTCTTATAGGTATTACGCACATTTGACTTTGGAAATACCGCAAAGCCTTCGCTCTTGTGAAATGCAGTTCCAGGGTTACCGCATAGATGGCGCCAGGATGTCAGTGTGTTCCCTCGTCCTAAGAAATTTTAACAAGTTTTAACAGATTTGTCTCTCTCGGTCGTACTCGGTGGCAAGAATGTGAACGAGCCTTTAGCTGGACGTCTGCTCATAGAGAAAGTTTGTTTTTCTCAACTATCTTTTGATCCAGGTAACGTCATGTTCTCATAACTTTGGCTTTCTGTCCCAACCACTAACATCACATTTTCAAGGAGGTTTTTGCGATGCATAGTCTATTTACCTGGACCTAAAAACATGGTTCTCTTTTCTCGGGAACTCCCGGTACTTAACGGACTCAATATATAGGGCGTCTGAAATAACCAGGCTCCATCTAAAATGGGCCCTAAAAGTCGGCACCTGCAGAAGCAATCTAAAATTCGCCTCAGAGGTGTAATTCACAGAGTAGTGATCAGGTTCCAGACCTCGATGGAGCACCTTGAGCAACCGTCGGGAACTGGGGTGTGGGGTGGGGAGAAATCGTGGAAGATGAGGTCCGGATTCTGGTTGGAGTTGAAGACTTTTGCATCTTCTTATGGCTGACGGCTTGGAGGCGAAGTTGTAATGAATACAACAAACAAAACTAAACTTTACTGCTGCGTAAAACAATTACAAGAGGTGCTATGATGTAGTTAACATAGCTTAATGTTCCTGGGTTGTGCCCCTCCATTTTTAATTGAAACTTGTTCCTAAAATAAAATATCTTTATTTGCGCAATTTCAGATATTTCGCAATATTTTTTGAACACTTGGAGCACAAACCTATTGTAAAATCCCGAGAAACCCCCGAAAGATAGCCCGCCCCCTATTTCTGGCTGGATTTGCCATATTTTTCTCACCACCGGTAGATAGCCCACTTTTGGTTATAGTAGTGTTGGGATCAATGGTGGCCTGAGCGTAAATGCGGCTAGTTCGCTATATGCTGAGATATAAGCGAGCTTTGGTCATCTTTGCTTCGTTGCCCCTCGCCACCATAACAAGCTGGAAAGGAGACAACCTAAATATAGAAATTTTTTTCACTTTTGTTGCTTGTACACCAAAAGTTCACCCACTCCATATTTTCACCCGATTTGCTCTTGATGCCAGGTGGGCTATGCTCTTGATGCGAGGTGGGCTATCTCTCGGGATTTTACGGTAGTTTGCTTGAATTACAACTCGTACAACTGGCTCAGAGGCTTTCTTAAAATTACGTCACAGTTACTCTTAAGGTGCTCCAAATTAGTGATTTTTTATCTCCAAATGAGCTCCAAAACTCAGTTTTTTCTGCTCCTAATGTGCTCTAAAATGTAAATTTCCTGCTACTAAGCTGCTTCAAAATGCAAGTATTTCGGCTCCAAAAATTGCTCCAAAACCAGTTAGGTCAATCCCACCCCTGAATGCCTACATGGAATAGCAGGTAAATGATGCATTTGACATAAAATTAAACCTACAGATACCCAACTACTCTACCGAGTCTTTGAGGAGATTTATAAATCTCCCTGCTACTGTATATAGCAAATTTCCTTTCTCAAGTCTAGAATTTGACGAAAAGAATGAATGATAAATCAAGTTGTCAGCAAAGAAGCTCAGTTTAATTTTGAAAAAGTTTACTGTAGTTCAGATATGAAGATTCACAAGGTATCGTTGCTTTTTAAATAGACCAGGCACATGCATGCACCACCCCGCTTTCAAAGTGTGCTCTCTTCCTGAGTGTGCAACATTTGTACTTTTCCAAGTGATGATTGTGCTGGGGTCATTGATTGCTCCTCTTACCCTGAAAAGCAACACTTGCGAAGAGAGTTCCGCAGGTGTTGCTTCTCCGCTGTGCACCGGTGTTCGGTAAGAAGCGCACTCAACGGGATTAACCCACTGTGATCAACAGTTTGAAAAATATGAATATCGCATTTCATCTCGAAGCGAATATCAAATAGCGTGTTATGCGAAACCGCTACATGTTAGTAGCCCGTCTGACAGTGGTGTTATTGTGGTGCGTCTTCACTGGCGGAGGCTCGCCACAGTAACCATGCTCTACAGATTGCAAACCTTGTTTAGGAGCCATTCCTTCCGCCCAACAAAAGCGTCCCGCGACACTCGACGCAGCTTTCATGTCGGCGGCACTTGGCAGGGATTCCAACACGATCGTACCTAGGCCTAAACACTCGCACGGTTTCACTTTTCGAAAGTGGACCACAGACCACCCAGTTAAAAATACCCATTCAGTCCAATTGGAATTTCAATTTGTACCAATTGGTATTAGTGGGATCCAATTGGTATGAAGACAACCAATTGGCCATTCCAATTGGAATGCATTTTTCCAATTGGTCACTCCAATTGAAATATATATCCCAATTGGTATTAATAAACCAATTGGCCATTCCAATTAGAAATATATATTACAGTTGGTATTAAACAATCCAATTAGGACAGTTATCCCAATTGGATTCTTGGAGATTGGAGCTCCAGAATAATTTTGCAGTCAAAGATTGTGAGCTTACTCTTCTGAATCAAAAATAAACTCTATGATAAAATATGGAAGTTTTTTCAAGGGTGCGGGAACGCCAAATAAACCCCTATTCGTTGTTTTTTTTGTCCTTTCTCTGCGTTTATATATATATATATATATATATATAAGACTATTATTAATCTTATGGCTTTTAGTTTTAATTCCTAGTTTCGGTTTGAAAGTTAGAGGCGCCCCATCGCTAGTGAGTGACACCAATAGGTGTTTGTTTTCGCTGGCCCAGCTGAAAATTCCCATTAAATCCAATTGGAATTCCAACTGGTTTTAACTGGAACCAATTGGTTTTAGTGGGTTCCAACTGGAACCACACTGGCCAATGGGTCTCACCAACTGGAATTATTTTTCCAGTTGGAACCTGAATGGAGTTCCCATTGGTCCCCATTGGTTCCCATTAGTTCCCATTGGCAGTGACCGATTGGATGTCCAAAACCCAATTGGTACCAATAAGTCACCGATTGGTACCAATTGGTACCAATAAGAAAATTCCAATTGGAACTTAATGGGAATTTTCAACTGGGGGAGCTACGTGTGTGGGATGCGAGTAGGAGGATGTGAAAAGTGACATTTTCATCAAGTTTACCAACATTTGACATTTCTTGTTTCAATGAATGTGTCCAAGCAAAGCCTGGGGGAACTGCAACATGCTGGGGTTAACCAGCAACTCCGTCCCGTGGGATTTTCCGCTTTGGTATTCTTCCAACTGGAACCAATTGGTATTCTTCCGATTGGGAGTCCCAAAACCTAACTGGTCTTGGCAATTGGTACCAGTGGGAAAAGCCGATTGGAACCAATGGGTATTTTTAGCTGGGCACGACTTGTTTGTTGACATGGAGGTATCTGATGGACCAAACGTCTCCCAGGACTGGACGACCCGTCATGCCCAGCTCTGTTGGCAGCGGGTGCTGCGCACTGGCGCCATGGGTTGCTTCCGTAACTTTCCGCTTGCAGCCATAATGCGGTCGGGTGTGCTGCCACGCTTGGCTCGCCAAGATTGGGGGTGTGTTCATTATGCGAGGAAATACGGTACGAGCTGCCAACTGCACTGCGCAGCTGCAGTGAAATACGTTATGCGACCCCCAACTGAGCCGTCTTTGGCGCAGGTGGCGGAGGGCCGTGCCTGCTCCAACCTGGGCATTGTGTACCAGCTGGCGGGGCACTTTGAGGCGGCCCTCAAGCTGCACCAGGCCCACCTGAACATCGGCCGCTCCCTGGGGGACCGGGCCGGCATGGGGCGTGCCTACGGAAACATGGGCAACGCCCAGAGTGCCATGGGCTGTTACGAGCAGGCCGTGCAGCTGCACAAGCAGGAGCTCACCATCTCCAAGGTGACCGAGGCCAGCTTTAAATAGTTTGATCTCCCGCGAAATATGATCGCTCCATTCAATCTCTAGCTATTCTAAAAACGGCAAGTTTCAAGTCTCGAGCAACTGCATTTAAAGTATAGGAAAAAAGTTGAGCGTGATTTTCTCGGCTTTGCCTTTTTTTTTGTCAAGTGCCGTTGCTTTACGGGTGTTCTGACGATGTCCTCCCAAATAGATTTCGGGGAACTCGGTATCATTATTTTCTGCAAAAACTGAACCGCATCAAAGCTTTGTGCCTGTAGTCAATAGATAAAAAGTAGGCACGTGTAAATAGTGGATTTTGAGTTCAAAACAAATTTGAAGTGAAGAATGGTTTAGGCCAAGTATTTTCGAATAGAATATAGAATAGTTTTTCTAGGCCTTTCACTACTGAAACATGCTTAAATGAAAACACAGCTGAACTTGTGAAAGTTGTTGTCAAGCTTCCAGTTGTCCATTTCTAAGCTAATTTTAATAACTATATTGTTATTAAAATTGCCATCCCAAATTAGATTGGGATGGCAAGTAAATGCGCATTTGACATGAAATTAAACCAGCTAGCACCTAATTGAGCGGATTTATAAATATTCTCGCAATATGCAAATATTCTTTTTTTCAATCACATACAATTAACGCAGGTTGTCAGGGCATCTCTGCTTAATGTATACTCATGCATGCCAGTTTAATTTTGTCAATTTTACCGCAATGCAAATATAAACATTCACAAAGTTTTTTTTTTTTTTTCAAATACAGCAGGTGTGCATCGGTGCACTATCCAGCTTTGGAAATGAGCTTTCCTCTTAAGCACGTTACTGCGATATTTGTACTTTTCCAAGTGTTGATTCCGGCAGGTTAGCTCCGTTGAGTGCACTTCTTACCAAGCGCCGGTGCACCGCAAGGAAGCCACACAACACTAATAAAAAGTAATTAGCTGCAACTTAAGCTATCATCACATTTATTTCCTTTGTTCAACTGTGATTTATTTATAATAAGTAACACCACTTTATAAATATTCCGTTAGCTTTAGGATGTATGAGGCACCTTTGGAAATACCTATATGTAGTTAGATTGAAAGATGTTTAACAACAAATTACCTTAATGACCTGTAAGAAATTCTGTCACATCTTTCATCTGAGAAAAGATATTTTAAATCTGACTGCATATTCAAAATCAGCATTAAGAGATATCTACGTACAGTCAGATCTCATTAATTCAAACTCGAGGGGGTCCGGAAATTTGTTTAAATAAAGCAAAGTTTTAATTTCTGGGGAGTTTTCTTCCATAGGGACGCATAGGATGGGACCTGCATGTTAGTTTGAATCATCTGCATGTTTGAATTAAGAGAGTTTGAATTAATGAGAGTCGACTGTCTTCTAGGGAGTAGCCTAAGAACCCTCATCTCTCCCTAAAAGATGTGCTGCATTAACGAACGAGACACAAACAGAAAGGAAGACATCAAGCGCTGTTTGTGTCTTGTCCTTGTGTGCTGTACGTGCTTTAAAAGTATGCATTACCAACATGCCCAAACTCTCATCATCCAAGTTCTCAAAGCAGGAAGGCTAGCGAGAATGCTGCAGGAGGCGTCAAGCTACCACTGGAGGCACGACGAATGGAGGACCTGCCTGTCATTCCGAAGCTCTTTCTTTACAATTTACAGCTCTTGCTCTTCCTCTCTTCTTTCTTGTACATTGCTCCGCCTTTTTGATTAAGCGCATAATTTAAAGCGGAGACGAAAGGGGACAAGACGTCATACAACGCATCTCTTGTCCGTTCATCTCCGGTTTAAATTATCCGTAGCCTAAACCAACTTGCCTGTTTGTTAACTTTGTTTTAATTAAGTACCCTCGTTTTTATAGGCTATCTATTCCTGACATCCACTTGCAATTTTTTCTGTTTTTGTTAACCGCTCTTTTTTCACTGAGAGGAATCGTAGCCCGTGGAGCGAAAGCTTGCTCCGCGAAACCGGGGGATCCTGGTTTCAGTCCTTGCCCCTGCCCATTTTGATCAGGATGAGCATTGTACCGGCGTGCGGTCATGTCTGCGTGACGTAGATGAAAGACCCCAGGCTAGCATCTTCTCTAGAGCAGAGGTTGTTGTTTGGGGTGACTATTTTCCAACGCACAATTGCTTCACTGACGTCGTAGCTGGAACAAGTGCTTTCATAAGCTTGCCATTGGTTTCAACGGCGTTTGCGACGTCCATCCAGGAAGTGAACGACCGGAGCGCAGAAGCCTCGACGCACGGCAACCTGGCGGTGGCTTACCAGGCCCTGGGGCGCCACGAGATGGCACTGCTGCACTACCACAGCCACCTGAACATTGCCCGGGAGCTGAAGGACTCGGCGGGGGAGGCGTGCGCCCTCTGCAACCTGGGCAACTGCTACAGCTCCCGGGGCGAGTTTGGCCAGGCCGTGCCCTACTACGAGAACTTCATGCGCCTCTCCCAGGAGGTGGGGGACGGGGAGGCCCAGGCCAGGGCCTGCCACTTCCTGGGATATGCCCACTACTGCCTCGGCAACTACAAGGTGCATTCATTCATTCATTGAATGAGGTTTAATGGCACAATGGGAGATTGAGATCAATTTATACTGTAATGGTTCGAGGGTGGAAAAGAAGATTGATTGAATAAATTAACAAATTAATTTCGATGCCGCAAGGGTGGAAAGGAAAGAGGCCAGTGCTCCTGTTGCGGGACTCATTGCTGTACTATCCTGTTTCCGACTTGGACAATTGGACAACTCTTAAAAAACTACTTAACCCTTTCATGGTCACTGACGTCAGTGGCGTACCAACTTGTTTTCGAATGGGGGCACACCAGACCCCCCCCCCGGGTCGCATATTTTTGCTAGTGATGGGCCGAACTTTGGCCGAATTGAAAATTCGGCGCAACTTTTGTCGAACTTTTCTAAAGATTCGGAAATGCTTCGGCAAAAATACACTGTTACCAGTCTTAACATTGATATTTATTTTTTCTGACGAAAAAAGGTTCATGTTTTTTTTTTCTTAACTTAAATACAACATGTAGTGCCTATTGACACACTTATGACTAAAAAATTGTATCGATGTCGCTTTTCTGTGTTTACTGGCAATTTTAGTGTTTGCTTGCAGAAAGTGGCGTGACAACGAGGTTGGGTAGTAGCCGGCGCAGTCACGAATCACGCTACGAGAGTTTTGATTTTGAGGCTTCATCAGCGCACGCCTGCAAGTGTGTTTACATTGTTAAAATAAAGGCAATCACTGCGTTCTTACTTCTCTGGGAGTCACCATTTTGTGGGCGAAAACGGATGCAACGGTTGCTGATCCTTCACCAGAAGAAATAACAATATTGTAAATATGAATGTTTTTCAATTTGAGTCACCTTACGTCAGCTTTGCATGAAAGTGTGCGTTCCATATTCGCAACGTGCCGTTTTTAACCTTCAAAATTTCTGTTTCTGGTGTTAGGACACACACGGACGTTTAGGAAGTTGGGGAGAATTAGGAATGTCGGATGTGCAACGTCGAGCATGATAGTTCTGTGTTTAGTTCAATGCAGATACATGAAAATCGCGAAATAACGCGAACTAAAAGCAATATTATTCTGTTTTGGCAGAAACTACTTGTGAGCCGAAAACAAGATTGTTTTAATAATAATAATAATAATATAATAATAATAATAATAATATTAATAATAATTTTATTTGCACATACTGGAAGGGGCACATGTGGTGGTGTGCGGGGCTAGGCAGATAGGTGAAAACCTTTACGCAGAGCGCCTGCCAGCTAAACTCGTACGTAGTTCAACTACTTTACTTCAACGGGCCCTGCAATCATATTTAGGCGTCTACCTTTTTGCGGTTTCCACGTCTCTTGGGGTTTGGGCAAGCCAGCGGGCACGGAGAGAGTAACTAAATATCAGTGCGTCATATTTTAACCGGACGACGCGGAAACCTCCTCCACCGACGAGGGCGACCCGCGGTACCGAAAGCGCGCAAAATGTGACGTTTTTGGTCCTGGGCTTACTACTGGTCAGAGCCGCTAAAAGCTTTTTTTTTTTCGTCGAGATACAAAATATAAGTGTCGCGAACCGTTTCAATTATGTATGAAAGTAGTTTTTGTTCAGTTTTTTAGATCAGAAAAGAAACAAATGCAGTTTATAAAGTACGGAAACAAGAAATGACCCGTCGACATACCTGCCACCAAGCGGCGGAAAAAGCGGCGCATATTAGAAAGGGCTAGTGGGATGAGGCGCCGACGAACGGCGAGCGTAGAAAGGTCCCGGAGCGTAGAAAGGCCATTTGGCGGTATGGCAGCGCGAAGTGGCTCCTGTTCTGTACTGATCTTTACCCCGTGTTTGCTGTCGTTTGTGGCCAATGAAGTGTTATGCCGAAACAGTCTTTAATCGCGCAGCAAATGCAATGCGAGCCGCCCTGGCCGCCCGCTTCATACAGCCTATCCAACACGTGCTTTAGTGGCGCCCTCTCGAGCCGTCGACACGGAGTGCGGCAGCCGTGAGCGCTCGATGAGCTCACTATCCCTCCGCTAGTTCACGGCCACTCAAGCCAGGACCTACGACGTCATGAAGGAGGTTATTTTTTGCTTGTTTTTGTAATTCTAATTTGCCTATAACTTCTAAAATAAAGCGAATTTTGCGAAAAGAAAAGTTTCATTAAGTTACTACGTTCAGTGCGCTTAGGTTGGGTGCAAATTAAAAACCAGTCAAAAAGTTGTTGTAGGGCCCCTTTAAGTTACAGTAGTTTAACTACTTTTCTGGGTAGTTTAGTAACTTTCAAGTACACTTATATTTTGTTAATTAGTAGTTTACTTTAACTACTTTTCCGAGTGACGTCTACTCAAATTACAAATTACTTTTGAATTTTAGTGGTTATTTTTTCTATCAACAGAGATAAGAGGGGGAAGCATGTGGCATAGAAAATGGGGGGGGGGGGGAAGAATGTGATTTGGATAGTCAAAACCCCCCAAAATTTTAACGAGCCCCCCACTGCAATAACATTGCTATGAGGCGTGGGGAGCGAACAGACACAACGCAAGAGAGACCGAGTAACTGTGGGATTAGCACCGAAGACTGGCGTTTCTTTATATCCCGAAGCTCAAGGACACTTGACGTATTTGAAGAAAAGGGCTTGTCCTCGCTTCTCCCCTACGTAGGAACTCTCGCTCACTACAGGTGGTGTACACACTACATCCTCACTCGAAGGAGGTAACAAAGTGCAGCACCCGCTCTGAAGTTCATCTGGTGCTCCTGTATAGCTTGTGCTGTCTTTCGAGACGTCTGGTGGTCATTTCTCTGAGTGAAGTATTGGCGGCTATAAGACCGATACAAATAAGTGCCTTATAAGTTGATTGTGTTAAATGGTTCGTCAGCGAGAATAAAGCAGTAACTCTATAACGTATTAAATGCCACCATTTCCACAAAAAAAAAAAAACTGAGGCATTTTTTGTTTTTGTTGTTCTTTCCGAAAAACAAACGTATGCACCTCCGATTTTCCCTAAAGCAATGCTTACCCGCCAGCTAACAAAACAAAGAAAAGAAGACGCTGTATAGGGAATGAAGGTTCATTCTGAAAGAGTGTGTTGAAAAATTCTACTTTACTTTGGAAGTACATTGTATTTATAGTACTCTACTTCAAGTGCATTGCACCCGGTGTACTTACTACTTTTCTTGATGTACATAACCTAGCTCTCATTTACTTTGTACATCCAAGTAGTTTTTAGACATACTTTACGCCACACTGTAAGCAATCAAAGACTGTCTGGAAAAGCAAGCACAGGCAGTGCTAAACCTCAAAGTAGAAATGATGCATCCGCAGTACATCATTGATCAAAAAGAAGTACACAATAATTAGGCATGCAGAAGCAGAACCAGCTAGTAAAGCATTTCTGTGAAAACACAACCGCTTTATATTCGGCTAGCAGAATTTCGCCAACACATCAAAACCCATGTAAGTACTTCCTTGTTAGCATAGAAAAAATAAAAGCAACTTCAAAAGTAATTTGCTACTTTTTACGGTAATTAGTAATTTTCTCAATTACTTTATATTTGAGTAATTTCTACTCTGCTCAAATTACCTTTGAGTCTAATACTCAGTAATTTAATTCCTTTTTTGAGTATCTTGTACATGTCTGCTGCCAGCCCGCCACCACATATAAAAGAACAGACAAATAAATGTACAGAATATACACACTACAGAAAGTACGTAACAGGAAAGAAAAGAAGGGAGAAAACATGTATCACATTATGACGAGGATGCCAGCTGCATCCCATACATTCTGGAAAGCTCTCGTGACTCTGCCCCGTTTGACGGCAGTGCTGCGCACACTAAGCTTAATTGTCATTTGTCAGTCAATGTTTCAACTACTTCGTTACATCAATGGAAAGGTCAAATGAAAATCACGTTATCCAGAATGCACCGCATCATTTGTCACTTGGGCAGTAGACTGCGTAAAATACTGGTCGATCTTCTGTTCTTGAGGCAGATAATATTGAAGAGAACCTCACTCGCAAAAGCACACAAACGCACAAGTTACTGCGTCGCCTACTCCACACCTCGCCGTACCTGCTGGATGTACTAAACTGTGCGATGGTAACCACGCGACGGCGCGGCGTCCATTTGCAATCCATGGCCCCGTCGCGTTCGTGCGCGTGCGTAGACATTTGCCAAATTTTTGCCAAATCTTTGCCGAACTTTCCTTCAAAATTTTGGCATGTGCGGCACTTTGCCAATCTCAAGTTCGGCAGATTCGGTCCATCACTAACTTTTACGGCGTGTGTGAGTGTAGGCGTTGTAAAAGAGGGGGGGGAGAGAGCCAATTGTGTATTCGCACCGGGCGCTTTGGTCACTGGCTCATTTTACGGCGCAGGCGATAGGCCCCATAGCAACGGCGCTCACGCTGGATTGGCTGCTCGGCAGCGCGCGGGAATACAAATTTCCGATTCGGACGGCGCGTGTATCACTCGAAGCGCGTTAACCCACCCCCGCGCTTGCGTTCACGCCACTTCGCGGCGACAGTGTGCGGCTGCTAAATACAACACTATTAACCCACTTGCCACCCCGCCCCGTACACGCTTTGCGGCGCCCAGCCGGCAACCCAAGCCTCGCTGCCCCCCATGCACCTCCGTAAATAGAGTAGGATACGATTTAGCTCAGCGATGTTTTGTCAACAACATTCGTTTTTTTTTTCAGTGTTAATCGTAAAAAAGAGATGTTGTAAATATCGCCAAATGCCTCGACAAAACAAAATATTCGAGGAATAACATAAAAGAAGTAAGCCCACACCATGGATAGAACCCGAGTCTGATACGTATGAGGGTGACATCTTACCACTAAGTTACGCTACCGCTTCGGAAACTCGCATTGTCACCTCTGCCGACGTCCTATCTCCACGAACCAGTCAATCCGGCGTGAGCGCCGTTGCTAGGGTTTGTATCGCCTGCGCGTTAAAAATATGCCCCCGCGGGTCGGGGGCGGTGCCCTTGCTATTCCTTGGGAGCCGCCGGCCAGTGTTTGCCCTGCCCAGTGGCGACTGTTTCAGGGGGCAAAACACATGCCTTGCCCCCCCACTCTGAGAACTGGGGGCAAGCGCCCCCTTGCCCCCCGGTTGGTAGCGCCCATGACTGACGTACCTGTACGTCAGCGCGGGAGCGTCCCGCATGGTTGCTGACGTACCCGTACGTCCGCGACTGCTCGTTCAAATATTCGCGCCTCTGCTTGAACGGGAGCGTTCGCGGGGAGGTGCTGCCATCTGGTAGGTTTGTAGGGAACTACGACCATGCAATTGCGGTCTTGTTTCTTTGGTGCGGCGTTTTGAAATTGCGAAACTGGACGCTCTGTGCAAGTGATACTTTCGAGACGGCCGCGCGTGCCGGCTGCTCCGGAGGTAACGTAGCGGAGATTGGAGCGATGGCTCTTCGGGTTCAGACTTTGAACCATTCTCGGACTCGGAGTCGGATAACAGCTCGACATCCGACGCACAACTGGAAACCAGCTCGGTTCGCACTGTCTTCTAGACCGTCTCGGAAGCGGGCGCGTCGAAGTTTTAGCCCTTTCTGTTTTGTTCAGCCTGCAGCGAGTGTGCCGCAGATGTTTAGAAGTGTGTGTACTATTTATTTTAAGTCTTAGATTTTTTTATGCGACAATAAACTCGTGTATAATCTTTGCTAACGCACCGAGTAAAAAACCCGACCACGGGGGCGTGTTTGGACAAAAAATGCAACCAAAAAGGGTTAAAGCAAATTTTTTTTTTATTGTAACAAAAAATTAGTTTTGTATTTAGAAACTCATCATAAAATCTGAGCTTTATCTATTCAAGAAATTGTGGGTGCAGGTGGCATCTGAAAAGAGACGATTTTATGCTTTTCCCAGACACTCTCCTTGGCCTTGCAGCAAAAAAAACTTTTTTTTTTGACCCCATGCCTCTTTCCATTTCTGTTTACATGCCAGTAATGTTTCCTTTGCCTTAAAGTGCAGAGCAGGGGAACCACATAGAGCGTGAGAGGGCTGTTCTTGTCACATTTTACATTTAACCAGCCTGGCAGTTAAGAAACAAAAATGTAATTGGAGAAGTTCTCTAACAAAGTTGAGAGCTGGGCTAGTTGGTGGAAGTTGAACGTGGTGTAGGTATAGCAGCCGTTAACAACCAAGACCAAGACTAAGAAAAGAACACGCAATGCTGTGCTCGTCCTGTGCTGTGTGCACCTTTTCTTAGTCTTCCTTGTTACGCGCCGTTACACCTACACCATGTTCGGAAGTTCTCTGTTTGGGAGAAATTTTTTTGCAACAAGCTTTTTCAAATTTTTAGTTCATTGTTGGGACTTCATCGAAATTAGGTGAATTCAAATCATCTGGTGGACTAGTTGGCTATACATCTTGGTAAAATTAGGGCAGAGACTAGGGAGGGAGAACGTGGAGACAGCTAGGATGGAGCACTTGTCTGTCTCTATGTTCTTCGTCTCTCGCCTTTGCACTTCGGGAGCGGAGGGGATTGAGCAGTCATGGCACAACGTACGCGACAACGTTTGCGCTAAACCGTCGACGCACGGGACAAAGGGTTGGCTGTTTGAAGAGAACAGTATGTGGCAGGCGACGTTCGAGGCAAGCTATGCTGGCTGCGTCCGGAACCGCCGATGCCCGGGAGAACAGACCGGCTCTGGGATTACAACAGTGTGCGGACGTTACGACGTTGGAATTCCCTTCCTTCACTGAGTCGGAACCCCCACGCTAAATGCTAACGCATTTTGTCGAGAATCAGCGTATCGATGGCGGCGATTTCGGTATCATTTTTGTGATCCTGAAGTGACGTGCACATTGTGCCTGCTTAGTCAGCTGCGTTGTAAAGTCGATATTTGTTATTGGACTAGCCTCTTTGGCTAGTCCAAGCACTGATATTGATATGAACTAATATGAAATGAAATGAATGATTGATCGATTGATATATGTTTATGATGATGAGGATGATAATTTTTAAGTTGTTGGGAATTCCATTTAAGCTCGCTATCTTGCACGTGACCTGCAGGATGCCATTGACTACTATGAGAAAGACCTTACGTTGGCGAAGAACCTGCACGACCGAGTGAACATGGGCAGGGCCTACTGCAACCTGGGCCTGTCCCACATGGCCCTGGGGAACCTGGACGGGGCGCTCGAGTGCCAAAAGTACTTCCTCGCCATCTCCCAGGTGTCGAGAAACCTGCAGGTGAGTCCCCTGGACAGCGCAGCAGATGCACCAACATGGACGCCAGATTCTGCCTCCAACTTCACTCTCCACCACACTTCTCACCAGACAGTGTCCCAGATTTTGCTCCATCTCATTCCAAAGTAGAAGTTTTGTACTTTGGCGTTTGGAAATCAACTGACGCCCGGCGCCGCTCTTATTGTGTTTTCAGCGTGGTGCGACCTGCAGGAGTAAAGGCCTGTTCGCACATACACCGCAGCTACCTCGGTGCTAATAGCAAGTAACAAACAACGGCAACTCATTTCTCCTCCGAAGACTTGGGACGTCCTTGCCTGACGCCATGACCAGCCTACCTTTCACAAACAGAAAAGAGGTGGCATGGCTCTGCAAGGCAGCTGCCAGACACCTCTAATCCAGCACCCACGATTGTGTCGCGTGCCTTATCAAACTTCACCCACCTCTCCTTTCACCCTGTTCACCATCGCCAACATATCCCACACGTATCAAGCCAACAAGCTTCACATCGCCATCGTCGTATACATCTAGCCGGCCACGTAGGCCCATGTGTACGGGCGGCAACGCCTTTTATGTGGCCTGTACTTAAACACACAAATAAATATCTATCAATCTAATCTTGGTGATGCGACTTTGCGTTATATTAATGATACAGCACTGATACCGCCCTGCATCAGTGCTAAGTTGCATTCAAGTCAGGGCTTCATCACTGCTGTTGCTAGTGTTGATTTAGCGGTTTGACATACTTGTGAACTGGTCTCGGACATACTCGAGTAAGAGTTGGAACAGTCGTGCTGTGTCATAAAGCTGTTTTTGTAGCCTACGGATTAATGGTCGAGTACAGAGTGGTGTGAGCTTTCCCGAGGTAGCAGCCCCGGAGTCAAAGTACACCACAGCATAGGACTACAAGCACGTTTTATTTTCTCGTGGAAATCTGGCAGTTCAGTTTCTGACTTGCTTTGCGATATCTTTTTCTCGTGCATTGAAAGATTTTTCGGTTATATCCACTGCTCTGCTTTGAGATTGTCTGTTAAAAAGGGGGCTACAATTGCATTGAAAGTATAAAAGGAGCATCGTTATATTCAATACTTTGCTATCCCTGAGGGTGTTACAAGGGCTCAACTGTACGTGGTTATCCTTGGGGTAAGAAGCCTTTCCCCATGACCAGTAATTTTGTAACATCCTGATGGGAAAGGCTAGACCAACCCATGGGTACTGCCATAAACGCTATGCAGTCGATTTCTGGGTAAACTGAGCGCTCAACAGCGCTTCCGTGGTGGGAGGCACTCGTTACTGCGATCGAGTCGACCAGTCATGGCTCATCGATCGATTGCGAAACAAAAAGTGAAAGCCGTTTACAACTCCCTGTAACGCCGAATTAGAGCGCAGCTCTTGAGGAGGAGGGGGAGGCACGGGGGGGGGGGTCACGTGACCTCGGAGACGGGGGGGGTCACGTGGCCTGGGGGTCACGTGACCTCGCGGAGGGGGGGGGGAATTTTCCCCGCTAAATTTAGCGGGAAAAATTTTCCGCTAAATTTAGCGGGAAAAATTTCCCGCTAGATTTAGCGGGGAAAATTTTCCGCTAGATTTAGCGGGGAAAATTTTCCGCTAGATTTAGCGGGGAAAATTTCCGCTAGATTTAGCGGGGAAAATTTTCCGCTAGATTTAGCGGGAAAATTTCCCGCTAGATCTAGCGGGGAAAATTTTCCGCTAGATTTAGCGGGGAAAATTTCCCGCTAGATTTAGCGGGGAAAATTTTCCGCTAGATCTAGCGGGGAAAATTTTCCGCTAGATTTAGCGGGGAAAATTTCCCGCTAGATTTAGCGGGGAAAATTTTCCGCTAGATCTAGCGGGGAAAATTTTCCGCTAGATTTAGCGGGGAAAATTTTCCGCTAAATTTAGCGGGAAAATTTACCCATCATGCACCGCGCGGTTACGCCGACGGCCGACGGCGACGGACGGCGACGGCGACGCCGCTCAAGCCGGAAACGGGCGCCTAAGAGCTGCGCTCTAAAAGCAAAGACCGTGTTTATAAAATGGAATGCTAACGTTTTAATTATGACTTTT
This sequence comes from Ixodes ricinus, assembly GCA_037355805.1. Taxonomy (NCBI): domain Eukaryota; kingdom Metazoa; phylum Arthropoda; class Arachnida; order Ixodida; family Ixodidae; genus Ixodes; species Ixodes ricinus. The sequence goes on from JAZHYW010037052.1 coordinate 86,618, forward strand.
GACGCCGTCAAGCTAGGATGAGCAGCTGCCTAGCTGTTTGCAAAGACGATTCTAACTTGCCCTAACGCGCAGGCAGATTTAGCTCCCAAATATTCAAAAAGTAAATTGCTGCCAATTCTACCGCGACAGGTGAAATTATGAAGGCATACATCATAGAACAGGTTTATGAAACTCACGCCAACACAAACTTCAATACCATGCACAAGTCGCCATTGTCAGAGTCCAACGATGGTTCTTCAGTATCCAGAGAGGTAATCATTGCTTTGGTCTCAAGCATTTTAAATGGTGCAATTCGTAGGTGGAGGATCAGCTGAGGAAAAGTTTCTATTGGGGTGCAAACTTTCGTGACTCACCGTTGTCAGTTGGGATCCGGAACGAACTGCTGCGTCTTGTCCCCGACTCTGTTTGTGCACCATTTTGCGTAACTGCACGAATCAGGTAGTTCAAACACACAAAAAACACTCGCCCGAAAGTTCGAGGCTCGCGCAGAGGGATGATGGACGCGTCGGCGCACCAAAGGCAAGCGAAAGCACCAAGCAGACATACTGACATCGCCGCAATGGTCCACCGGTTTCAGAGCGTGCAGAGTGCAGGCGTGCATGCTCACAGGCAGCGGTTTCGTTTTAGAAGTGCAAAAAACATAGAAACCCAAGATTTAGCTAGTGCAATGTTGATGCAAAGATGCAGCAACAGCGGCGGCTGAGCCGCCGCTGTCGCGCGCTTGCGTAATAAGCACGCAAAATGAGCGGTGGCGGTGGCGGCAGCTCTGCTGCCGCCGCCGCGCGCTCTGCATAATGAGCATGGCTCATTATGAGAGCCACGCGAAACAGCTCAACCTCGGCCAGTGTAGCTCACGCTACAAAACATGCGCACAATCATGTGGAAGTGTGCCACACCGATAGTCTAAAATATCAACGACATGTGGGCGATCGTACGTGTGTAGCATGATAGCCCGACGTGCAGAATCTTTGCGCGTTTCAACCGGAATTGTTCCATTTCATCCTAATATGTTGAGGGTCAACAAATGACGACATGATTACGCTACACACGCTCGCGTGCACACTTGCTGTCTCTTAATTAAAATCAGAATGCTCAACCGTCGCGGTGAGGACCCGGACACCTGATCTAGGGATTCGTGTCATGGGCTTCTGATAAAATTGGCCTTTTGAAGGCGTGACAACAGGGTGGGGTGTCAGTCGTGGAGCATTTGACACGGGGCTTTTGACATCGGATGCTTTCGTGTAGAACCCGATCGTACATAGCACATTAACTTTCTCTAAAGCGGTATTCTTCGGGGAACTTGGAAGTCCACTGTGATAAATGTTTGTGTGATCCTTTGCTGTGTAAAGACGAATTCCGGGCAACTGGGAAGCGAAAACAGAGGGGAAAGTTTTCTTGGTGTTCAAAATCAGTGTAAAGGAGGACGACAGTGGCATCAGTGCGTCGTCACTCGCTTCATAAAATGCGGAATTCGGGTTCATTTTGGGCCGAGATATAGTAAAGTATTATATTTGTTCGTGTTTTCTAAATAAAATTCAGTTGCCAGTAGCGCACCGAGTGTGCAATACAGTCAAACCCACTTATAACGAACGCGATAGTTCCGCGAAAAGTGGTCGTTTTATCAGTAGTTCGTTATATGTGGACTTCCCTTTAAAACGTTATAAATAAGGATAATCAAGTTGGTATTGGTAGTTTCACTCTGCCAGCTCTTTATTTAAAGAAACTGTTTGCACGATTCTAACGCGCCCTAATTCTAACGCGAAAGCAGATTTAGCTTTCAGATAATCAAGAAGTAAATTGCTGCCGATTCTACCGCGCAAGTAAAATAATGAAGATTGACCACATACCTCATAAAACAGATTTTATGAAACGCACGCCACCACAAAAATAAATGCCGTGCACTAGTCCGACGATGGTTCTTCGCTGTCCACAGAGGTAATTAATACTTGCTTTGGTCTAAAGCGTTTTAAGTGCCGCGCTTCTTGCGCATGTACGAGTGCGCGGCCGTCGCCTCTGGCAGAGTCGTCTTTCAAACACATTGCGAGCTCGTCGGGTGGCTGGGATTGTGAGGCCACGCAGTGCTGCTTTGCTGTCATCTTTTTCCGCCAGCGTGATGCCCTTTCGTTTTAATAAAGCCTCTTAGTGGATTTTTTTCTTCCATTTTAAAACGACAGACACGAGTCAGTCCGTAGACGCGAGCGAATGAGCACGATACCAAAATGGCGAACGTAAACACGCGGTCACGATGGTGATGGGGCTAGCCAACTTGTACCGAGCATTGAGCTTTTCTTGAGCTGCATAGAGTTTGCATAGAACGAACGCGAACGAACGAACGCAGCACGGCATGAGAGTTGACGCTCCTGCTCTTCCTCTTCTCCTTCCCGCGCACGCACAATCAGCAGACTACGCGACCCGGGAGGGCGTTTTTGCTTTTGTAGTTTTGTTTTCTCCCCTGCCGCGATGCCGTGAAAATGACCTTGAGCGTCTCGCGGACGGCCGCGCCCGGGATAAAACTCCTTTTATCTTTTTTTCTTTTTTTTTTTTTGCACGCAAGAGTTTTTTTTTTTTTTTTCGAAAGCGGATTTTGTGTTTGTTGTAACAGTATGATGCCTTCAAAAACGGTCGTTTTATCTGGACCAATTTTAATGGGTAGGGGCTTGAATTCGTATATTTTTTGAAAGTAGGTCGTTATAACCGATAGGTCGTTGTATGTGGGATCGTTGTAAGTGGGTTTGACTGTACTACTTTTGTTGCTCTTTTTTCTTTTCACGCTTTTAAGTTTAGGCTTTTTGCACCTGACGTCACATCCGGCTAGACTCTAAATGGAGACCAACATTGTCGTCTCTATCAGTGCCTTGGCGCCATGTAGGAGGCATTAGGGATCTTATTGTGACACCAGTAGTGCCGTAAAGTCATAGAGCCGTCCTTGTATAACCACATTTCAGAATAGTGTCTTGTTCGAGTCGATCGCAAAGAAGTTGTTCCCCTGACACGAACTGCAGGCCACAAGCCCGTAGTTAGGGTACGAAGCTTTTCTGTCGAGATCATAGAGTCAACATAATAATCTATTAAGTTGACTCTATAACGCAAACATCATTTTTCTTTTTTTTTTTTTCCTGTTGACTGTTCTGATAAGTTCATATTGCTGGCGACTTCTTAATATGTACAGTGAAGGGGCAAAACATTGCCATCAAGTTCTGTACCTTGTTATTGTCTTGTTTACTTTTGCAGAAAAGCACCTGAATTGCACTTTGACAAAATTAAATAAAATTGACAAGCACTCGAGCAATTCCGATTTGTTGAGGCAAAACGAACACGCCTAAACCAGCCTATTCCAACATGCTTCCACTATTAAGCCAATGGTATTGTCAGACTAACACACACTCACCATTATATGTCACTGTGTTCTTGAAATGACGATGAGCCAATGGTACCAACAAGACAACAATAATCATTATAAGCTCGTGTTTATCCAACGTTGAAAAGCCAATGCTACGGACAAGCCAACAGTGTCCATTTTATGCCGGTCCCCATCAAATATTGGAATGCCGACGGCACGGACAAGCCATCGTTGACCATTTTATTCCAGTGTTCATCCAATGTTACCAAGCCAAGAGTACTCAAAGGCCAACATTGACCGGTTTATGCCAGTATTCATCCAATATTCGCAAGCCAATACAACTGACAGGCCAACATTGCCCATTTTATGCCAGTGTTCATCCAATATTCGCAAGCCAATGGAACTGTCAGGCCAACATTGCCCATGTTTTGCCAGTGTTCATCCAGTATTCACAAGTGAATGGAACTGACAGGCCAAGATTGCCGATTTTATGCCAATGTGCTTCCAATATTGGTTGGTCACTGGAGAAGCTGGGCCATCACTGAAGATTTTATATAATGGCATAGACAATATTGGGAGCAGATTGGCTTAAGTGGACCATCATTAGACCTTTTTTAATGCGAATAGCATTCTTTGGATACTTCACGCACTTTTCGTCTATGTATCTATCTATCTATCTGGCTATCTAACCTCTTACGCCGCGGGTCGATAAATAAATAAAAAAGACCGGCGCCAGCTGGGATTCGAACCGTTGACCCTTTGATCAGCAGGCAGACGCGCTAACCACAGAGCTATGAAGGCAGTCATTCAACGCACTTAAACGGTTGTTTATATCTTTACCATAGGACGTGCTGTCTACAGCGCTGAGCTGCGCTGCGCGTTCCATGCACGAGGGCTCATTCCGCTTCGTGAGGCTGAGCACGGCCGTTAGCTCACCCTCTCCCGCGCTCGGGAGAGGGTGATGTAGCGGCCGTGCTCAGCCTCACGAGAGCGGAATGAGCCCTCGTGCATGGAACGCGCGCGCACCGGTAGCTGTGACAGCGCTGTAAAGCGCGTCCTATGGTAAAGATATAAACAACCGTTTAGAGTACCGTTGGTTGAGACTAGCTGAGACGCCAGAAAGTCTGGTCGGTACCATTTTGAGTGTTTGTGCGTATGGCGCGTGCTTTGCTCGCCTTCCTAAGTGACACAAACGCACGTGCTGGGCTGCGGAGATCGTGCGCAGGGCTGTGAAAGTGTCAACAAATTTAGAATCGCCTCAAGAGTGGGCTGGCGTATCTAGAGTGTGCCGGCCACCTGACGAACGTGCATAACTCCGCACCGTTTGATGCTATTCGCATTAACGTAGATAATCATTCCCAAAGGATGGGTTCTGCTGATTTTTTGCCAATGCTCTTCCAATACTGGCCCAACACCTTGTGCTGCCTGGGCATGTGCAGTAAGAAAATTTGCAATGGCCGGATGTACTGATCATCTTCAATGATGGCGAACACGCGATTGACAGATCAGTACTGCCAGCACTGACTAGTGGCACCTCCGCATGTCATGGAGAGAGTCCTGCGTAGAAAAAACTAATGCGCTGCTGTGGTATACACCTTTTCTACGTGGGCGCCGCCATCTTTAATTTTGGAACTTCCGGTATGCGTGAAAACATCGCTTTCTTCTCGCCTCAACAGTAGAACGTGTTAACATTTTAATTGCAACCGTCAGTCATTCTTGTTATGACCCTTCTATACTTTTTTACTTATTCAAAGCTGTAATCTCTAGCTTTTTTTCTTTTTTTCGGAACGCATACCGGATATGGAGACAACGTGGCTGGGTGCGAGGCTAAATGAAAAAGGTGTATAAAAATAAATCACCCTGCGCGCATTCAGAAAAAAAAAAAATCTGTCACGTTATGAAAAGATAACGCACAGTGTAACAGCAGCAAAACGGGGCGCGTGGAACACCCTGATGGCATACTTTTTATAAATGGATGAAGCAGATGGTCACTTGATACCCAGACTGACATGAAAGAATGTAACCGCTCTGTTTTTTTTGCACTTACTCTCTCGGTTATTGACAGAGGCGCCGCTAGTTGGCGCTGGCAGTACTGATAGTTCGACGCTCACATGTTCACCGTCATAATGAAGACGACACTACGTGCATTTGAGCTCGAGTTTTGATGTAATACCTATCTAATTTGAGAACATATTTTGCATTTTGTAACTCTTGGAAGACATGAAATTTTAGATTGTTGAGCGTTACCTTTTTCTTCCCACGTTCAACGACGCAAAGAGGTAAACAAATGAAGGGTGACAATCATCTATGTGTGTTGAGGGTTCTGGAATGGGAACACACTGACGTGGACCTATGACACAGGGCAAGTTCCGTGCCTTGGGCAACATGGGGGACGTGCTGATGAAGATGAAGAAGAGTGACGAAGCCGTCCAGATGTACCAGCGCCAACTCCTGCTCGTGCGGCACTCCAAAGAGCGCCACCTGAAGGCGGCGGCGTACGGTGCGCTGGGGCTCTGTCATCGGCAGCTTAAGTGCTACGACAAGGCCCTCGGATACCACACACAGGTCTGTCGCATGCTCGGGTAGACTGCTCCCTCGTTCTCAAGTCGCTTCACGTCTATCTGTGCGGTTAAAATGGGAGGTGTCTCTTTTAGGAGCTGAAAGCACGACGACGGTTTGAGCGTTACGAGTTTGCACGCGCACCGCTTGTGAATGGTGACACGATGCAGATGGGGGATGTGCAAGCCGCCCGTATTTGGTACGCCAGGTCAAAAGCTTGTTGTTCCGAAACTTTGGGCTGAAGTGAGACAACTTAAGGGTCAAGAGATTGGTGCTGTTGTGAATTCAATACGGGAATAAACTTGCAGCTGAGAGCGAAAGATTCGAACGTGACCAAAATGAGTGAATGAGACGGTGAAACTGTGAGACTTTGTGTGTTGTGTTGTCCTTTGTCTTTTCCCCAGCCTCGGGGTTTTGTCTTAAATTATGTTAAACCTTCACCAGCTTGTTTGTGCCCTAACTTTTTGTTCGTTAACAAAATGAGTTTGCCTAGTGCATGGATAGCGAACATGGAGGGAGGAAGCTTGCCATGTTTGTTTTGTAATGAAAGTGTGACGGAACACCGCAGAAACTATTACAAAATGGGTAGCACATACTTCAGTAGGACAATCTGTAAACAAGCATAGGTAATTGAGAAGAAAGGACAAAATTTGCAACTCGACACGTATCGAAGCATAGACGATTTAAAGCCCGACGCTCTACCACCGTTCCAAAGGGGAGACTGGCAAAGAGGAAACAACCCGTCTACTCATTGTCCAAAAGCCGGAAGCTGGCATTGGGCTCTTTGCGTTGAAGTGCGAGTAGAGGCAAAGCGCTCACCGTTGACCCACTAATTGTTCCAACCAGAGCTTGGCGCTGCAATGTCTCTTCCTCTCCCTCACATTTTATCAAAAAGACAAAAAAGAAACTGCAGAGAAAAGTTGCGAACTGGCCTAAAGAGTGCGCACGGAAACACCTTCTGTGTGTGCTGACTTTTTCCGTAGGATCGAGATAACGTTCAATTTGTCGTTGAACTGGGACGCCGACTTGCACCATCTATTCACGGCTCCTGCAAAACGGGCGGCACCTAGCAGAAAAACACTGAACTGGCCGGAACAGATCGCGATTTCTGCTCGTCTCCTGTGGTTTCCGTGATGACACGTTGTCGGTGGTTGGCGCGGCAGAACAGTTGTTCCGGTGACTCTGTTGTTCCTCTCGTATTGACACGTTGCCCAGGTCGCTCTGAACTCAACCTAGGCAACCGTGTGAAAGGGGTGTTGCTCGTTTCTCAACGTGGATCAGCACCGTATGAGGACAGGCAGTCGTTCCGTCGCTTCCTTCCGAAGAAGGTCGAGCCCCCAGAAGCTGGCTTGCGCCAACAGATCGCCGCAGGTTTGAAACTTAGCGAATAAAAATGGGGAAACCGTTTTGGGTCCAAGCATTGTACGTTAAGCTGGCACATGGCACGGCACAACTCGTTTTAGAGTGCCATATTTGAACGACGTTGGGGACCCCTCTAGGTCTTTTGGATGCCCCTCCTCCAGCCTGTGCTCCTGTGCTTGTGCTTGCCCTTTGTCTTGCTTCGGCTGCGCACGCACGCTCAGAAGATGCCCTTATCCAAGTTGGGAAGCTTGCGCCGGAGGTATTCCGCCGTTCCTGTTAGTGACCATAAGGGCTGGAGCTAAAACAGTCCAAGCTGCCAAGAGAGGGGGCAGGTGTCTACGGTGCGCATTTGGTCATATTTTTATGAAAAATTATCGAACCTTGCAAGCCCTGCCAATAGAGCCTTCTCTAAAGTCAGCACCACACAGTGGCAGTCTCAAAAGCTCCAATATTTATGGTGCTCATAGGACAATGAGATCGCCTAAATCGGGCACTCTTCGTGAACCCAAGACGACCACAAGGACCAAATAATAAATTTCTCACTTTCTGCCATACGCTTCCAAACACGTTTGCCTTTCCCATTGTGGACAATCCGTGTACTGCCGCCGTTAGAGCTGCGGGTTTGGCTCTGAACAGGGTGGATGGACTAACTCTTGAAAAAGGTCCGTCGCCCACGATTTTGAGCGAAGCCGACATCGACATGAAGCCTCGAAACGCACGTACACAGGAGCTGACCCTGCAGCAGGAGTTGGGCGATGTGCGCGGGGAGTGCCTGGCGCACAGCCGCCTGGGCGCTGTACACCTGTCCCTGGGCCAGCTGGGCTACGCCCTGCGCTGCTACCAGGAGCAGCTGGAGCGGGCCCGGGAGCTGCGGGACTGCCCGCTCGAGACGCAGGCCCTGGGCAACCTGGGCATTACCCGCCTGGGCATGGCGCACTTCGAGGACGCCATCGGCTACTTCGAGCAGCAGCTTGCCCTCCTCGAGCAGGTGCGATGGCGGGGTTTTGAGTACAAGTTGTCTTCTAATGCAGGATGTGTTTTATTAGTTGTTTTCTACGAGAAAATTGTCATTAACGAGCATCATGAGTGTTGCAGAACGTTAAAGGCCAACCAACAGGCAGAAAGGAGAAAACCTTCTCAGTTTCTTTTTTTCTGAGTAAGAGGGAGGCCCTTTTTCTTTTTGCAAGGAGTAGCTCAGAGGCCTGCTCCTGCATAGAGCAGAGGGGAGAAGAGTGCGAGAGGGAAAGAAGGAAACTGGGAACTGCTTTTCTTCCCCGCAGAAGACGGTTCTCTAGGTCGGCCTTTAATGTTAACGTGTAAAGTGTATATATAAAGTTTGAGCCCCAACAGAGCTCGAACTTGGGTCGGTGCGGTGGCAATCGGATACTAAACGGCTTGCAAGTTGGTCCATTCTTTGCGCACCTCATGCATTTTTGCGGTGTGCGCTTGGGTGCCTAATCATCGTGTGTTCCCCTGCTTTCTCTAGTTGCCCTTTGATTGGCACGCTCTTCCTCGCATTCTGATGCACGAAACACGCATTTTGGAACACTTGCTCGCTGTATAGCCACTGAACCGCGTTGCACAGCTGTTCTGGGAGGATTGGGCTCCCGGCAAAACGTGCCGGCGAGAGCGGTGTGACATTGTACCATTCCACAGCTCGCCTCCTTGACGTCGCGCATTGTGCAAAAGTCATGTAGGGTAGTGCCCGGCTTTGTGGCATGCTCGTTTGCTCGGTCTTGCCCTGGCTAGCATCTGTGGTGCAGAATGAAAAAACTAGCACAAAGTGTCCCACGCACCTGTGTGGTATGTGTCCCACATGCCTGCATGGTGTGCGGGACACATTCTGCACTTTCTGGCCTTTGTCAGCATGATGGAGGGAACATGAATTCAAGCTTTTCATGCGATACCTTTTTATGGGATCTCTCCACAGGCCGCTGTTGTTTGAATTGGTGATGTGGTTGGTTACGCCGCAGGCATGGGAGAGCGTATGAGCGATGGAAGCAGCTCATGGCACGTGCACCCAATGGTGCTGTGCCACGCACGGATGGGGAGGTGTTGAGCACTGCCTACCCCGCCTTCCACTCCGTGCAGTGGTTATTAGTGCTATTGCACCTTCATTGCGCCTGATGTCTAAGGCAGATGATTCTTTGTTTGAGGCTGGTTCAGACATTTGCATTTCAGAGCGACCGGCTACATTACGACTCCTCACATTCCAGTACGACATGTTGCACGGACGTAGTAGGTTGCAATAGCAACCATCACTTCATAAGCAGTCACAGGCGGTCGTAACATTTTTTACTGTCCACTGTGATTCTGTGTGTAGTGCACAGTTTAAACAAGCTATATGCAAAAAAATGTCTGTAGTTTGTTTGAAGTTTGTTCGAAATTGGGATATTTTTATTATGAATTGCATCGTATTGATACTTGGGGAATCCAGCTGTTTAGTGCAGAACGGTTGCCCAGCGTTGAAGGTTTCCTTCTAGGAAACTCCATGCCCTATGTTGTGCAATGGTTTTCCTTTAACATTCGGATGTTTCCCCTCGGGGTTTTTAGCCACAATGAGATAACGATGAAGTAGTCTGGAGAATGGAGCGGAAAAAACTGTCACACACCACGAGGGCAAGAGGTTTTCATGCTCGAAAAGCAGCAGCCCGTGAACGGTATCCCCGTAAGAAACCGTCAGATTCTTTCGTCACGTACGGTAACCGAGCACGTTTGATTGTGCAGCTGGGCGGCAGCAGCAGCACCCTGCTGGACAAAGGGCGCGCCTATGGTAGCCTGGGGGACTGCTACGACGCCTTGGGCGACCTCGAGGAGGCCGTCAAGTGCCACGAGCAGTACCTGGGCATCTCCCTGAAGGCCCAGTCCCCCAGGGACCAGGAGAGGGCCTACCGGGGCCTTGGCAACTCCCACCGCTGCCTGGGGAACCTCCAGCAGGCCCTGGTAAGTGCAGAGGGGCACCCGACTGCGGGACGGAGGAGACCCTGTCACTCGAGGAGCTTGTGGGACTCGAACCTAGACATGGAAAGAAAGAAGACTCGCAAAACATTGCTAGGCAATTGTGTCGCACATGTGAAATGTTCTAGCATCTCAAACGTTCATATCATCGCTTAGCAGCATGTCTAGCCTGTTCAGCCAGAAGCCTACCTTCACAGCGCTCTTCATCCGTTAAGTTGTGGCATGTGTACACTTGAAATGATAAACCTGGTGCTCTTCCAGAGCTCATGGCGCTCCTCATCCGATAATTTGTGACATGTGTACACTTGAAATGATAAACCTGATGATCTGCCAGAGCTTTCTCACCTACTCCTCCTGACTCCACCCCTGGTGACATGACCTCCCCGTTAACCAATCAGCATCGAGCACCTCACTCCTCCTCTCCCACCCATCAACCAACTGGTGTCGAGCCTCACACTTTTATCCAGCCTTGACGAAACATTCAACACCTAGCCAAAGAACATTTCGCGTTAAAAAGACACACATACACCGACCGACTCTGATGCAGCTAAGATTTCCTTCTGCGATGTATTTTGAATATTTTCCACGAGTACTATGTACTCTCACTATGGCCTCTTTCGAAGTCCCCTGTTGTGTAATCCCTGCAAGCACAAGCAGGAGCACCTTGCGTAAGATTGCGCCTTGGATGCACGAGCCCTCTTGCGGCGGGAGTGGGAGCTATCCGCTTGTGCCTCTTGCAAATTCTGTGGTGTCGGATGGCTGATGTTATCATATTTTAAAGGTGCACTCAAGTGGTTTCTGAGATCGTCATTGTATGATGGTAACGCAATCTACGCACTCAAAGCATCCCAAAAATTCAAAGACTACAGTCGTGCGTGGCATATTTCCCTGTTAAAAGAACTATCAAAGATTGCGGACACGCCCTTTCTCAGGGCGATTTGTGGAGTAAAGCGATTGACAAAAGAGATCACGCGCAAACGGATCGGCGGAGTGTTTCCGGATTCAGCAGTCCCAAGCTGATGCTGCCTCAGATCAGGGGCGGATCCAGAACTCCGTTCTGGGGGGCGGAACATTTTTAAGAATACTATTCTCCCATTCTTTCTTGTGCAAGGGGTCCACCCATGTCAAATTGCCCACCGAGAAGGGGGAGGGAGGGGGTCGACTTTGTTTGGGGGGCGGCTGCCCCCGTCGCCCCCCCTTGGATCCGCCACTGCCTCTGATCTATGTTTCAGCAACTGTTTTGTTTGCACGTACACGTGATGGACCTTCAAAATCCTGGAGCTTTGAGAATTAGGACTTAGGGTCTCTTTTGTACAATGCAAAGTAGTGGCCGACATTTGTCGGCCACTACTTCACAGGCCACTACTACTCTCGCCACTACGTCACGCAGGAAGTGCCCGAACCACTTTGTTTACAGTCCAGCACGGTCCAGCGCACCCCGAAAAATTGCTCCATTTTGCGCATGCCCATCTCCGTGGCAATTGCATCATCTCACTCAGCATATTTTTGTTTCCTAATCGGTGTGGTCTGTCCATGTCCTGTGTTTATGCTTCGAAGCAACGATTTAGGGCAGTGGTTAGCTGCATTTATTTTCTCCCAAATACCACGCAAATGTCGACGGAAAGACAAAAAATCTTAATTATGTGTCCGTTGAAATGAACCGCTTGGTAGATTCGCCAGAGTCGTGCTAAGCGACTCCGGTGATCCTGCCTGGATACTTTGATGGAAGCAATGCACTCGATATTTTACAGCATGCGTGTTGCCGAACCGAAAATCAGAAACAATATTCCACTGCAACCTCTTTCTGACACATGGCCGGTGCGCTTCATCATAGCTAGCCTTTCCCATTGACTCAAGAGACTGACACCAAAGGCAGCGTACAGTGCCTAAATTACCTTGCCATTTTCGAAATTGCAGCACACTTTCAGGAGCCCATACAAACAATACAGGATTCAGCCACTTTGAAATTGCAGCACACTTTCAGCAGCCCATACAAACAATACAGGATTCAGTCCCATTTTCATTGCGTACCGCTACTGTCATTCACAAGCTGAGACCACCCTGTTGAAAGTTTCTGGATGGCTAAATAGTTCAGATGTTTCACAAAATTCGCCGTGCACGTACATTCAATGGTGCTTGAGTTCTTTCGATCGGGAACGATTGTTGTTGTGTATGACTTGCACATGATCATTTATAGCACACACATTAGGTCATGCCGCATACTACCTTTGACACGTCATCGAGCTTTTGGCTTTTGCTGGCTCAATGTGCATGTGCATCCAACTCGTTAGGCCTATGAAGCCTCTCGGGGTAGCGCAACCTCGGAGCAGTCCATGACGCAGACACTCGCCCAGTCGAGCGCACAAACGTTACATATGCGCAGCAACGCCGGAACCCGAGAACAGCACATGATACATGGCAAGAACGGCAGGTCGAGATTGCAGAAATGAGCGTTCCACACACTCCGACTGGCCCCGACATCCAGATTCCCGAATGGGGCGCTCGCGTGGGGCTTCAGGAATACCCACTGTCGTTGGTTTGCGCTCGTCGACGATGTTTCGTGAGCTACGTCAACGCGTGCTGGGCTACACTGTGCTACGTCGTGTTGCGCATGACGTTGACCAGTGCAATCGGGTGCGTGCGCTCATCGACGTTACGACAGAGGAACAACCCTGGTCCCTTTCGTACGACGCCAACCCGCCGACGTGCGACGAGTGGAGCGCAGAGACGAACCGTGACGGCGACAAGCGGGAGCCTTGAGAGAAAGAGAAGTTCCGGCGTCCGAGATGGCAAGATATGACTAAGATATGACTAACATTAGCATGCCACCTAGCCTTATTTCGAGGCTAGGTGTTGCAAGCTACCGCCCGTTATAAAGAATATATCCCTCGATCCGTTCATCCATCTGGCGCAGTAGGGCAGAAACATCACTGGCTCCGGTGAAAAAAGGCGAGGAAAAATATACCGTAATATCCCAAGAGAGCAAATCAGGTGAAAATAAAGAGTGGGCTAACTTGAAATGAAATGAAATCTTTATTTCCAGAAATTTACTCTGGCGAGGCTTCCAGACAAAAAGCTACCATATGGTAACTTGACGGTGTCTGGGGCCTTAAAGCAAAACAAGCATAGCAATCTGGCTGAAAAGTGTAATACATTAAAAGACTCGCTATACAGCATATAGAGTTTCTTCTTACAATCTAGGCATGTACTTAAGTAGCAATAAACAGAGTAAACAAATGAGAGCGCAGGAACGTTCGGCAGCAAGCATATTATGCAAAAGCGAGAAAAAGAAAAATGTCATACAGAGACATCTGCGTTGATAAAACACTGATACAATTCAGCTTTAGTCAGAGAGTATATATCTATGTTTTCTAGATGGTACCTGTTCAGCACAGAAGGTAACATATGGCGAAGAGATTGTAAAGCATGATTCGTGCGGAAATGAGGAACATACCATATCTCAGAGCAGCGCATACTGATCGAGATTTCCTTTTTATTCAAGTCCGAGGTGCGCCAAAGAAATTCAATGAATTCATTTGTTCCGAAAAGGAAAGCATACAAGAGACGATACACGTGCATATTTGTAATGGCAATAACCTTGAATTTTTCGAACAGCGGTTTAGTGTGATATAGGTAGTGTACATCCGCGATGATGCGTAGTATCTTTTTTTGAAGTAACAGTATTCTGTTTAAATTCAGTGTTGTGCCCTACACAAGGTGACAATAATTTATATGAGACCGGAAAAGGGCATGATAAATCATGAGTTTAATGTTAACAGGCAATATCGAGTGGCATCTTCTAATAACGCCAATGACTCTGCACAACCTGCTGACCAAATTATCAATATGCCGATCCCACGACAGATGCTCAGAGAAAATTACGCCCAGCGTTTTGTGGTGCTTAACTATATCGATTACTGTACCACTTAAGGTAAGGGATTTAGTGAAGGAGACGTGCTTATTCAATGACCGAAATACGAGTGCCTTGGTTTTGTTTACATTAATCTTAAGGCAATTTACCTCAGACCATCTGCCAAATTGCGCGAGAATATCGTTCCCCTTAATAATTAAGCTTTCTGCGTCTACGCCCGACACAAAAAGGCTGGCGTCGTCGGCATACATTACAAACTGCGCAAAAGTACTAACCTTTACCACGTCGTTTATAAAAATGTTAAAGAGCAGTGTATAACCAAGAAAAACTGAAAAAAACACTTTTTAGGTCATTTTTTCCTGCCAAACTTGTAATTGAGGCAAGAGACAATGAAACAAAGATGCCTGTACTTCCCAGTCAGCAATGTACCGCTTCACAGGCCTCTTGGTTTTTTTGAGCATTGGGCTTACAATCCTTGGCTCCTGGGTTCAAGTTCCCATGGGTGAATTTCTATGTTCTGTCTTCTCAATTTATACACCTACCACTCTCCCGTGCACGTGCATTCGTTTTGTGTTACAGAGCTTTCCTGGGGAGGGGGAGGGGCAGTTGGAAGAAGTGCACATTTAAAAAATACAAAAGATATTTGAATTTAGGCCAACCTCAATCTTAAAGAAAAACTGCAAAGGCATAACGTATACCATCACATAAAATATCCTACCCTAGGGTAAGTAAGGCATAAAATTAGAAAGTGTAAAGTAAAAAAACGAAAGAGGGTCTGCTTTTTTTTTTTCTGCCCCCTCCGCTCTTGAATCTTATGTTTTCTTTACTTCGGTCACAGTTTTCTATTGTGCACCATGGTGAACTTTTACCAGCTCGCCTGTGCCCTGACTGTTTTCTGGAATAAGATTAACCGCAGCCTCACGGATAACACTTAAAGATTGAGTAACCATTAATGAGTAACAACCTGCATATGTAATGCTCCAAAACACGAGTAACGATTCATGAGCAACAGCCTGCATGGGTAATGCTTCGACACATGAGTAACGATTCATAGTAACAGGCTAACAGCGTACGGGTAATGTAACAGACTATACTTCGTTTCACCTTATGTCCAAGCGTAGACGATGTTATGAGTCGATGGACCAATCAAACAGCGCAAAAGCACAACGTCATGGCGTGCTCTCTGCGCTTGATAGGACTAGCCGGCGAAGAAGCACGCACAGAGAGACGGCGAATACTGGCTAGTCCTATCAACTGCAGAGAGCACGCCATGACTTTGTGCCTCCTTCGCTGTTTGATTGGCCCTTCGGTTCATAACATCGGCCGCGCTCGGCCCTAAGCTGAAACGAAGTATAAAACCCCTAGACTAGGGAGGATGACATGACATGTAAGTCCCAAACCTCTGGTCGTACCTTGTTCTCTCAAGTCTCGGGGGTTTAGTCCATCATGTTCGATCGTCACCAGTTCATTTGCGTGCTAACTTTGTGTTCATTTGGGTAATGTTCCAAAACATGAGTAACAATTTATGAGTAAAAGAAGTAACACTCCTTCGCAATAGCCACATCGTTATCGCGATGCGTCCTCGAGACTGGGCGCCGTCCCCCGTGGTATGCGCAATGCTACGACTCCAGCCTCGACCCGCTGTCCGCTTCCGTCCCTACAGGTCTGCCTGGAGAAGCGGCTCGTGGTTGCCCACGAGTTGACCGCCGAAGGTGCGGCGCCGGGAAAGGCAGCTGCCTACGGGGAGCTTGGCGCCCTGCACCGCCAGTTGGGCAACTATGAGCAGGCGCTTGCCTGCCTCCAGCGGCAGATGGCCTTGGCGCAGGACGACCCCGTGCTGCGTGGAGATGCCGCCTGCGGCCTGGGGGCCGTCTACCAGGTACTGGAAGCAGGACCCTGTTCACTCAACACCACCATTTTATTTAGGGTTGTGCGAATACTCGAATATACGAATTCGAATCGAATAGCAAGTTCCCGAATAATTTGAATCGGATTCCTAGTATTCGGTCACTTGAATATTCAATATATTCGGCCAAAGACGCACAATCGGCGCGGAGCTGACAAAAAAAGAGCCGTTTTTTTCTCCCGATGTAGCGCCGTGATGTTAGACAGACCATGCGAGAAACACTTCTTGGCCCTATCATTCCACAAAAATCATATTGAGGTATTTAGCGCACAAGGTAGAGAGAAGAAGGACAGGACAGAAAAGAGCGCTACTCACAACTACGTTTACTGACAAGAAAGGAAGAGGAAGAAAAAACCCAAATAATCCGCCGCGGACTCGTGCATCTACCACAGCCCCGTGAATGATAGCGGCTAGTTCATCCAGGCTCGTGTGGGCCCTTCATTGTTTGTTCAAGGAATTTCCTTTCCTTGTTTGATAGCATTACTGATTCAACGCTAATACAGTTCCTGTCCTCACGAAGGATGTAGAAGGCCTCCAACACCTCGCGGGTCAATTTGTCTTTGTTCTTCCCCAAGATGTTGGTCTCACGGAATAATGGTCTGCACGTGCATTCCCTGCAATGGAGGGGAAGATTTCCGCCCACTGTAGCCTTCAAGGAGTAATCGTGCTCACGGAGTCGGTCATTGAGGCATCTGCCCGTTTGGCCTATGTAGCTCTTGCCACACGAAAGAGGTATCTTATATACGACGCCCGAAGCGCATGGAAGGAATTTTTTGCATGCTCCTTGGTGCACGTGGGTTTTGTGGTACCCTCAGCATGCGCATAGGGCAAATTTGGCTCATTTTTTGTGGTGCTGAGAAAACTACTCTGACCCCATAGTGGCTTGCGACGTTTATTAAATTATGGGGCATCCTGTGCAGGTACGGTATCTATACTGGTCTTGGTTTCTTGACACTGGTCTTGTTGGACTGGAAGCCTTTTGCCTTCACCAGAGCGTTTGCCACATCAGCCAGCAGGGCTGACGAATAGCCGGCTTTTCTTAGCCTCTCTACTCGGATAGTGAAGCTGGCTGACATAGTATGAAGACAAGACTTCCTTAGTGCCGTGCCCAGACACGTTAGAGCTATGCCCCTCTTGATGATTTTTGAGTGCGCAGAGCCGTAGTCTAGAATGGCTTTCTTGGATCGTGGGCTGTACGACCAACAAACATGGTTGTCCCCCAGGTGGAGCGAAAGATCCAGGTACTGAAGTACGTTTTCTTTGGGCACCTCAAATGTAAACTTAAGGCCGCCTCCGTACTCAGCAAAGGTCTCCATAATGTCTGCTACTGGTATGTCCATACGTCCGCCATCTTCAAGAATTACCAGGAAGTCATCAACACACCTGGCGACCTTGTTCACTTTTTTGCCTCCAAGCGCACTTTCTATCGCACAGTCCACTGCTCCCAAGTAGATGTCACTAAGGACTGGGGCAACGCAGGAACCGACACAGACTCCTGACTTCTGCAGATAGCACCTATCCCGCCACCAAACTATCATAGACATCAGGTAGAAATGTAGCAGCTCCATAAAGCTCTCAATGGGTACTCCGCTGGAACTTCGGAAAGCGAGCTCTCCATTGGCTTCTATACAATTCATCACCGAGGTCAGTAGCTGGTCGTGTCGCAAGGAGTAAAAAAGATTCTCCACGTCAATGCTGAAAGCAGTTCTCTTCTCAGGACCCCTAATCGGAGATATTCCACTATCTCCTCAGAGTTGACAACCCAGAAGGGGTCTCTAATACTTAAAGGGACACTGACACCCCCAAAATATTTTTTTCATTTTTTGCCAGGCGCTTCATTACGGTGTCGGAGGACTACCCAATTAATATTTTGCAACAGAGTAGCGTATTTTTTTAATAAAGCCAAAAGACGCAACTGCTTGAAACCGAAACCGAAACCCGCGTACGGAGGTCGGAGGAGTGGAGAGGAGAGAGTGGCGGAAGTCACGTAACTACACCCGACCGTGCGTTTTTTGTTTTTTTTTAGATGCGGAGCATCTTTTGCTTGGGTCTATGTCCCGCGGCCTTGTAGTCCGCACTCACACTATGCACGCACAACTCTCCTCCTTCCCTCTCTCCAACAGCTGCACGTTACTCTCCCCGCCTCTCTCTCTACCAGCTGCGTGCACTGCGCGTGCGTTCGATTGTACTCACACGCGCGCGCACGCGCAACTCTCCTCCTCTAGTCTCCTCTCCTTCAAGTGTGAAAGTGTGAAAAAAAATAAACAGCGAGCGACGAGCTTTCCAAGTTTCTCTGCCGCGAGCCGCGACGAAGGCTCGCGTAGGGGGTAACGCTAGGGCAGTCGGTGGCGCCATTTCTCGACGTCAGCACGCAACTGACTCTTTCCTCGGAACTAACACGATGCTCCGCATCACCCCATGGTTCCCCTCGGGAAGATGGTGTAATTTTTTTCTTCCTTTGCGTAGCAGACGACATGCGGAACTGTTTGCCGCGAGATTCTTTTGCAGTTATGTTTGTTCCGCTCGCTGTGCTGTACTCCAAGATGAGTTGTTGTGTACTTTAAGGATTTAGAGATGAGTAGCGAGTGCCCGTGGTGAATTTCCATGATCGGCTCCGAAAAGAATACACCCAAGATGTTGCGTGAAGAGCTGGCTCACATGTCCTGTGTCCGAAAAAAGTGGCATTTTGCGACAGAGTTTCCGAAAGATCCGGGACCAATCGCTGGCTGCAATTCCTGTAGAACATTTACAGGCACCTCGGAAAGCGGACGCTACCTGATTTATATGCTCCTTGCATTTTGTGGAAAGTGATTACATTGAGTTCGCAGGTGTCAAAAAGGAAATCCCATCCCATTTAATTCAGCGACGTTTCGTCAACAACATTTGTTTGTTATTTTTGTTTGTTTCTTCAGTGATAATTGTAAAAAAACTGTAAACATCAAAAAATGTTTAAAAAAGAAAAAAAGAGAAAACGCCATCACTGGGGATCGAATCCGGTGGGCGTTCTTTCGGAACTTTACGGTATACAAATATAAAAATAAAATAAAATTTAAAAAGTCAGCAGAACCCATCCTTTGGGAATGATTATCTACGTTAATGCGAATAGCATCAAACGGTGCGGAGTTATGCGCGTTCGTCAGGTGGCCGGCACACTCTAGATACGCCAGCCCACTCTTGAGGCGATTCTAAATTTGTTGACACTTTCACAGCCCTGCGCACGATCTCCGCAGCCCAGCACGTGCGTTTGTGTCACTTAGGAAGGCGAGCAAAGCACGCGCCATACGCACAAACACTCAAAATGGTACCGACCAGACTTTCTGGCGTCTCAGCTAGTCTCAACTAACGGTACTCTAAACGGTTGTTTATATCTTTACCATAGGACGCGCTTTACAGCGCTGTCACAGCTACCGGTGCGCGCGCGTTCCATGCACGAGGCTCATTCCGCTCTCGTGAGGCTGAGCACGGCCGCTACATCACCCTCTCCCGAGCGCGGGAGAGGGTGAGCTAGCGGCCGTGCTCAGCCTCACGAGAGCGGAATGAGCCCTCGTGCATGGAACGCGCGCGCACCGGTAGCTGTGACAGCGCTGTAAAGCGCGTCCTATGGTAAAGATATAAACAACCGTTTAGAGTGCGTTGAATGACTGCCTTCATAGCTCTGTGGTTAGCGCGTCTGCCTGCTGATCAAAGGGTCAACGGTTCGAATCCCAGCCGGCGCCGGTCTTTTTTATTTATTTATCGACCCGCGGCGTAAGAGGTTAGATAGCCAGATAGATAGATAGATAGATACATAGACGAAAAATGCGTGAAGTATCCAAAGAATGCTATTCGCATTAAAAAGTCACGGTGTTAGGTCATGTTTTTAACAAAAAAAAAGGCGCACGCGTGGCTGTAACTTTGGCTTTTTTGTGACGTTTAGGGTAGGTAGATTATGTTAGCGCCATAAAATTAGATCTTTAGTGCCCAATGTCCATCAGAGGCTGCTTTTTTTTTCTCTTTTTTTCACCAGCACTTTTATACATTTGAGCTTTTGTTTTGTACGAGATGCATATTCTGCACCAGGCGCATACTCTGCACATATAGTATAGACCGCATATAACGTATGTCACGGGAGTCGCGAAAATCCGCACTATAAGCGGTACCGCGCTATAACCAAAACATCAATTTTTCAGGCCAAAATACATGCCATGAGACAAGTTACCTTTGTAAAACAATTTATTTTATGTTAGATGAACCCTTGGGTCATCCAAGCCTTTCCATTTGCTGTGTACACCACAGGCAGACATTCTCGCTTCTTGAAGCAACGGGGTCGTTTGTATTTCCCGATGATAAACAAGCGCCGCTTGTCGGAGCCGTCCATGTTTGCACAAAACAAAACCGTGACACGTTCCTTTGAGACTTTGCGGCCGGAACAGGGTTCACCTCTCATCGCGAGAGTGCGATCGGGAAGCAGCAGGCCCCCCAGCCGTGGCCGCCGCTCGCGCGCATACCTCGGGCGTCGGGTTTCGCTTCGCTCCTGCGCCCCTCCGCTGCCGCGCAGCTCCCGCAAGCCCCTCGCTACGCGAGGGGGAAGGGAGGGAGAAGGACGCAATGTGCCATGCAAGTGTTGCACCATGCCAGCCATGCACCTTGCTCCTTGCCCCTCCCTTCTCTCCTTCGCAAACGCGCGCACACAAAAAAAAAAATGTTTACTTTTGTTTGTTGCTTACACGCGGTCCAAACAGACGACATGGAGCAAGTTAGCAAACTGCAAGAAGCGAAACTAGAAACTATCCAGCCTTCGTTTTGCGCGCGCGCGGTGTAAGAAAGGAGGTTGGTGTTGCGTCACTCTTGCGAGGGGTTGAAATCGAAAGGGTGAAAGCGGTGAAAGGCTTGGGGTGGCTCAATGGGGCTTTCAGAGTTGAGCACGCGCGTGCGTGTGTCGGTCGCACCTCGCTGGGTAGTCATTCGTCTTCGCCTCTCTCTTTGCTTCTCCTCGTTTCTTCGAGCAATCTCCTTGCCCCCACAAATGCCGCATTTTCTTTTTTTTTTTTTAGCGCTTGTTTTAGAAATTGCACTATAATCGGTATTTCCCTTCGTGCGCCTGCATTTTAAGCGGTATGTAATTACATGGAGTTGTATGGGAGGTGAACCGGTGGTTGAAAAAAGCCGCGTTATACCCGGTCCTGCACTGTAAGCGGTTACGTTGTAAGTGGTCTATACTGTAATCTCATTCGCAGCACACTTTGAAAACTTCCTACAAATAAAATCGCTATATTCGATATTCGATTCAATATTCTGCTTTTTTTCTTAATTCGATTCCGGTATTCGATGCGAAAACTACTATTCGGTATTCGCACACCCCTAATTTTATTACCGTATTTACTCGCACAATGAACGCACTCGCGTAATGAACGCACCCCCCAAGTCGGCTCTCAAAATTTCGACTTTTTTTTCCCTCGCGTAATAAACGCACCCCCAACTCGGACGTCAAAATTTTGAACCCCTCCCTCCACGCGCGCGAAATGAACGCACTTTTTTTATCCTGGTGCAGCGAAGTCACGAATGCATTTGCAGCGTGAGCGAACAAAACGCCTTGTGAAAGGCGTTAAAAAAATAAAAAAGATCCAACGGAAGCAAAAAAAAAGCATAAGAGATTTTTTTTTTTTTTTGCACAGCGCAGTTTGGATTTTGCGTTGCGCGCCGCGCGCAGGAAGTTAAGAAAGAGAAGCGGAAAAGCTCTCGCCTAAGCAAAGCGAAACAAAACAGCTTGCGAAAGGCGGCAAAAAAAAAAAGAAATCCACAAAACCAAGAGAAAAGAAAAAAAAACAAAGGAGCTTTTTTTTTTTTTTTTTTCTAGAGCGCAGGTCGGTCGCGAGCCGCGCAAGAAGATAGGAAAGAGAAGCGGTGAAGCCCTCGCCTAAGCAAAACGAAACAGCTTGCGAAAGAAGGCAAAAAGAAAAAAAATCCACGGAGTTAAGAGAAAAGAAAAAAGCATAAAGAGGAGCTCTTTTCTTTTTTCGCACGACGCAGTTTGGTTCCAGGGTCGCGCGCCGCGCGCAAGGAGATAAGAAGGTCGCGAAAGCATGGGCAGCGTGGGCAAACAAAACAACTTGCGAAAGGCGGGGAGGGGGGGGGGAACAACAAACAAACACAGAAGCAAGAAAAAAACAGAGAGGGGCTTTTTTTTTTTTGCGCATCGCAGTTTGGCTTTGGAGTCTCCGCGCCGCGCGCAAAGAGATAAGAAGTTACGTCGATTTTTGCGGGATAAAAGGTCCGTTCATATTGCGAGTAAATAAGGACGCAAAATTTTACCTCGCGTAATGAACGCACCCCCAACTTTGCCTCGATTTTTCGGAAAAAAAAGTGCGTTCATTATGCGAGTAAATACGGTATATATAAAGTATTTTGCAAAATAACAGATGATCTAGTAAACAAATATTGTTGTGCGAGAAGCAATTGGACGCCGCGGAACAACTGTGACAGGTGAACATTGTGAGTGGATTTACATTCGTAGCTACGAGTTTTTATTAATGCAGACACGCATTATTCTCTAGAATGTTCGTTACATGCAGCAGTTAAGGGGAAACGTGAACCTTGAAAACTGGAAAATCGCAAAAAATTTATTTTTTGCAAACCATATTTTTGGGTTGTATGTATCTCCTAACCTACCTTCTCTGTAATTATCACCACTGAAATCACCGGGAAAATATTAAAAATAAAATATTTACGGGGCCTGGGTGGCTTTCAAGTGGCAGTCAAGTGCCAAAATAAATTTAAAGTTTGCACTATCGGCGCTTCTGTTCCTGTTCGCCAGGAATTCCTGTTCGCCAGGAATTCTAACAACTGTATTAGTACACCTTCTTTACAGCTGACAGAAAAAGAGAAAAAAATCTTAGGCATCTAGGAGATCGGAGCGCGTGATTTGGGAAATTCGGTGTTGCTAGAGGTTGAAGAAGACAAAGTTATATAAAAAGAGTTGTCAGTCAGCGCGGTTTGTTTGAATTTTGCTTTATTTTTCGTGTGTCTGGAGTGAGAGTGTTGTTTGCTATAGTGCGCTGTGGTGTGTGTCGTAATGTGCAACCAACTCGCCCAAGCTGCTACGTTAACAAGCTTCTGTTCTATTTGACCGACGGCCGCCATTTTTGTCTTGTTTTGAATGTGAGTTTCTTCTCTTCTTTCCCCGATTTCCAAAATAATATCAGTCTCATAGTTTCCGCGCGGTCGGCGTTTCGCCATGTCGCTATTGCAAAGCCGTGATTGGACAAAGCACGTGCTCCGGAAGCGCGCGGGGAGCACGCGGCTACTATTGGCCGCGGCGTGCGTCCTCCTTTCCGTCTCCTTTCATCGCTGCCGGTCGCTTCGTCTGCTACGGTAGTGGTCTCTTTGCTCACCCCGCACTTTGTTAGCTCTGTTTCGATTTTCGCCT
Source organism: Ixodes ricinus (assembly GCA_037355805.1). Lineage (NCBI taxonomy): Eukaryota > Metazoa > Arthropoda > Arachnida > Ixodida > Ixodidae > Ixodes > Ixodes ricinus. Next base: position 110,019 of record JAZHYW010037052.1, read on the forward strand.
TCTTTACGATCTTTCCCGCTGAACTTTGAGCAGTTTCTTGTAGCCTGCCCATCTATTTCGTAACCGCACACGATGCGTAAAACGAACAACAAGACGGCGCACGCGTTCGGCGTGCGAAAGCGCTCCATGAAGCTGACCAGGATGGCGAAGTTGAAAGTTACTGCACAGCGTGCCGCCAATGCTCATCAGGTCGACGCTTCCAGTAATAGATCTTGCGTGTCATCGGCTGTCGCCGCCGAGGAAGAAGCCGTCGCTGCGCAGTATGCATGGTGTCCCGAGCACATCGACCGCTGCAGTTTCTCCCGAGATTGAGGGCTCCAGCACTCGCAATTTAGACACAGAAAGCGTGTCTGAATTTCTACCACCGTTTGCTCATAATGGTTTTTTCCTCTGCCGTGGCTGCTCATCCCCGTGATATCTCAGGAACTGCTTATCCGATTTGCGCGCTGTCTTTTGTATTTTGTTCCTAAATAACATTGTAAGGGCATGACAAGCTTCGTTTTTTTAAAAAAATGAAACTAATAAATTGTAACAAACAAAAAAAAATGAATGTGTGTTTGATCGAAAACTGAAACTTCAACGTGCTAAAATTTGTCTGCAAAGAAATTAGAAAAAAGGGCTCTGTTATGCCCTAGGGTACCTATCCAGTGGTCACCATGACGAATTTCACACTGCCACTGCCTTTTGCAGATTCTCCAGGCGGGGATAAGGGACACATATAACCCATCTTGATAAACTCTTATAACTCGAGAATGAATAATCACAGCCTCATGAAACCTTGCTGTTACTCTTATGTTGGTGTTATGAACATGGCCGAAAATTTTCATTCAGGTATCTCTAGAATTAAAAAGGTTAATTTTCCGTCCCTACCTCCCACCTTAAAAGGAAAGCTCGAAAATATTTTTTTTTGTCTTACCATTGGCCTTTTTGATAAACTTGATTAATTCTAAGTGCGGTTCATACCCGCAATGCATGCGGTGCACAGCAAGATGTAAGGACGTATGTTGTTCCATGGATGTCCCGTGGATGTAAATCCGTGCCACCTTCCCTCCCCCGTCTCCTCTGTCCAGGCCATGGGTTCTCACGACCAGGCCCTGCACTGGCACCAGCTGGACCTGGAGATCGCCGAGGAGACGCACAACATGGCCGCCCAGGGCAGGGCCTATGGCAACCTGGGCGTCACCCACGAGGCCCTGGGCCACTACGAGCGGGCCGTGGCCCTGCAGGAGCAGCACCTGAGCGTTGCCGCCCAGCTTGGGGACAAGGTCGCCAAGGCCCTGGCCTACAGCAGCTTGGGTCAGAATCCTCCTCTTCCTTCTCCCGCAGAAAGGTCTCCCTCTTCCTCGAAAGGAGTTTTTTTTTTTAAGGCAGAATGTGTCGCATGATTTGCTTCAAGCTACGTCCCCACTCCTGCCACGCAAGGGCACCCCACGAGAGCTGGCTCGTGCCCTGACTGGTTGAACGCAAGTCCCAGCCACAGGCAGCACTCGTGCCTGTGGCCTGCACTGACCTCTGGTGCTTCAAGTGGAAAGCATTAAGGTCACCTGGAGGCTGCCCAGGCGAAAATCAGTCTACTTCCAACTGGACTACGGAACTGGAAATGAGGCAGTCCAGGCTAGATTCCCAGCTGGGTCCAGCTGGACTGCCTCATTTCCAGCTCCATAATCTAGCTGGAAGTGGACTGATTTTCGCCTGGGTGTTGAGTGAGATTGCGAGAGTGCAGGAAGCAAGGAGAACAAGCACATGCTAAGAAGCAAACTTTGCATTCCACTCCCACTGGGCGTCCATTCAGAGATGCCATGTGCGACGACGTTTGCATCGTCAAGATATGAAACGCGTGCCAGGTTCCTCTGTCTGACATCACCACGAAACAATGCACACTACCTTCTGCGCTACCACTTTCTTTGCTGTGATGGCATGGGAAAGGGCCCGATTGTTGTTGTTTCGGCGGTTTAATTGGCCCGGTTGAAATGCTTGCTGCCCGCGTTCTTGACAGAGTCACGGTCGATTAGTGGCACACCTTTCTTTTGTTGCGTAAAGCCACCGCAACGGGGTTATTCGTCAGTCTGCATAATGTGACATTCTTTATCATAATAGTGATTCGTGGGCACCACTACTGTTTTCATAGAACTTCGTGGCACTCTCATCAAAAGGTGTGGTTTTCAAATGCGACTAATTGTCTCTTACAAGCGCCGTTAAGAGGCCCTGGCAATGTCATATAGTCTTGTTACGAGCCTTTTTACAGGTAGAAGGGTGAAACGTACCATCAACACTTTTTGCTATGCAAGCCAGATAAAGCCAGCGACAACAGGGCAACGCAGATCAGTATGATCTCGATGAAAACCTAGTTTATTTAGTGGCTCTGATGAACGACAGGCTGGCCTTGTCGTGTCGTTTAGCGAGAAGACTGTTCTAACGTCAAAACTCGTAGGGGCTTCGTATACTTTGACATTCAAAATGCTACGCTTTGCTAATGGTGCGACCCCTTCAGTGGTATCCTAAGTTCCCAGAAGAATCGGGACTCAAAAATTCCTTTATTAGCACCTTAGTTACCAGCCCCACCCTACAACCCCACATAGCCCCAACCCCTGGGGATTTTGATCAACTCCTGCAGTACCTCATCCAAGGAGTTCACACCATGGCGTTTGACTGTGCCGAGCGTGTTGTGATAACCACTTAATGCACTCTTATGCTGGCATCATGTCATTTCATTTCATTTATTTACACCTTAAAGGGCATCTCCGCCGTAATTTTGATGGTCACCGATTTCTATAAAATTTTCACCATGTATTTGGATGCCCTTCCTGAGCATGTGTACAAAATATCTCGAAAAAATATTAATTTCCTTAGAAGAAAATGAATTTTGAAATTTACATGTACACACCCAAATCACTTGCTGCCGCCCTACTGGCAACACTGAGCAAGAGCGGCACACGGAGGCTGCCATGATGGCGCTGACGTTGCCGTGACGTCACATGTTGGTCAGGGTGCTTGCTTTGTAGCTTGTTGGTGCTAGCGACTGTCTGCTTTTTGCTTATGTTATCGGTTTATACAGTTATGTAAGAGCGCGTTATGGCGACTGGAGGAAATTGGTGTTGTGCCGTAGGGTCTCGCGCTACGGAAGCGTGGCTTGAAAACACGGTCTACTAAAACCGTCTATTGTCAGACCCCAAGATAGAACAAAAAGTGCCTCCAATTAAGAGGCATAACGTCGATCAGTTTTTCTTGGCATGCTAGCAACAAAAGCTACCTTACCATTCCGCTTCGGAAGCGGCATCTGGGTCCATATGGCGGCGGATCGCGAATCAAGCCGCCGCTGGCGTTTCCTTCGGAGGCGATGCCGGCGGATCGTATGAGAACGGGTTATCGTCATCGTCCTCAAAATCTAGCGGCATATCCTCATCGTTGCTCGATTCAGACGAGCCTGATGAGTCCATTTTTATCCGCGGAACGAACACAAAACAGTGACCTGCTGCCAGGCTGGCCAGGCTCAAACTGCACACGTGCGAGTGTTTATACCATATGTGACGTCACGTCAAAATGGCGGACCAGTCGAGTGGCAAGTTAGTTTCGGTATCGGTTTCAGCGTATTTTATCGATTATAAATTATGTAAACAATTTTTTAATGATTTAACCGCTGCTATAGGCTAAATTTTTAGTACCCTTTCCGAAAATATGTTTCGATAAAAACGCTCAAATTGACGGCGGAGCTGCCCTTTAAAGGCCCAGTTAGAGCATTACATAAGGGGGGGGCAGTATAACGATGAATAAAATAGCAGACACAATAATAGAACAGTAATAGAACATACAAAGAATAAGAACAGGAGAAATTATACATACTAATGGGCTCTTAAGAGATTGTAAAACACTGTTGCATCAGTGGTGCTAACGACGGACTGGTTCCATTCTGTGATGGCATATGGGAGGAATGGTTCGTTGAACAACGTTAGTTAGTTTTGCCGGATATTTGTTTAATTGCACGAGAGTTATTCAGATGAAATGATATTCTATCAGGGGATGAGAGCAAAGCGTTCTTTAGTTATGGACAATGGTAGTAAATTTTATGGAGAAGGCAAAGACGAGAGAGTTTCCTTCGTGTGAGTCCTAGTTGACTTTAGAGAAGAGACACTGGTGAAGCGGTCATACGATGACAAGAATCATTGGGCGGCTCAGTTTTGTGCCGACTCTGGGAGGTTGATTAGGTAGACTGAATGAAGGCTCCAGATTGCGGATGTATATTCTAGTTTTGGGGCTTACATAAGTTTCATAGGCCATCTTTCGGACATGGAAGGAGACTGTCTCGCAGATTACGTCTGATGAATCCGAGGGTCTGGGAAGCCTGTTTTTTCTTTTTCAAACGCGCCTGAGAATGGAAGAATCACGTCTCTTCTAAAGAATGAAGGTAAGCGAAAATGCATTTGCAGTGATCGGCCAGTGTCCAGCACTTGCCTAGACTGCCAGACGTGCTTAGAGCCGCCAGCAGGCATACACGCAGAAAGTGTGAATTTGCTTCCCGTTTAATCTATTACTGCCTGTAGCATCCACAGATCATACTTTCTCTTTTCCTTTTTTTATTTTTTGTGGGTTTTGTAAAGTGCATACTGTACCTGCATACCGTATTCACGACAAGCTGTCCAATCGCGCCAGGTAGCACACACACATGCACATCTGAGGCTCCTCGTCTTACGTAGCTCTCCCGCAGTGCACAAGCTCGAAGAAGAAGCACGCTTTCAGGCGTGTTACAAACAACGTAGTTTACAATGCGCACTCGCGAAGTGCATGTTACAATGCGTTCTCGTAACTTGTGTTGTAATGAAGTGAAACACGGTTTTATTGTGGCTCCTTTGCACTTCAAATATGCAAAACAGAAGAGCACCTATAACGGAAGCCTATGCTATACGCTGCGTGACCATGACATGTAGTGTGTGCAAAAATCTGACTTTTTGGGAAAATCCCATTTGTAGCGAAATACGGCTATAGCGAACATATTTTGAAATTGCATCGACTTTGTTATAACCGGGTTCGACTGTATACCGTAAAGTCCCGTTAGAATACCCACCCAAAATGAAGAGACAAATGGTGAAGAATATGGGGTGAGCGATCTTTAGAAATGTGACAGCAAACTGTCACGTAGAAAACGGTGATAAACACAGGCCCCCCCCCCCCCATACAAACAAAATGAAATGGAAGCTGATAGTATTGCACCGTGGAACGCTGCAATTCGCGTTCCACGGTGCAATAAAAGCGCGAGAATTTGCTACGAACTCTCCAGTCATGGGAACGGTACCGCAAAATATGGACGCAGCAGATTCACGGTGAGATAAACAGACAAGAACCCGCTACAAACTCGGGTGTTACGAAAACTGATATCGGGCGTGCAGATCGCGGACAGAAGTGCGGGAACCCACTACGAATGCTCGCATGTCACGGATAGCGCAAATTGCGGACGCAGCAGATACGCGTTTCACGGTGCGAGAAATGCGGGAAACTGCTACAAACTCATGTATAACAGGAACCGACATTGTGCGTGCAGATCGCAGATAAAAAGCAGGAACGAGCTACGAACTTGCACGTCACGGGAACTGATACTGCAGATTGGGGACGCAGCAGATTTGTGTGTCAAGGTGCGACAAAGAGGGAACCATTTCAGGCGCATGCTTGTCACAGGTACCGATACAGGAGATCATGCGATTGATGTGACCCTTGTCGAACATCGCGCGATCAATGTCTGGCGGGAATCGGAATTTTTATGTTATGGATATTCGGCGAGCATTCGTACGGGTGTTTACGGTATTTGTATAATTTTTTTACGCACACTTTTTTCCCCGTGGGCTCAAAATAATTGTGACAATATTATAAGCGACTATTTCTCATAAATAGTGGGTAGATTTGATCTCGTGAATAGTGGCAAACCTTCAGTTACAGTTGCCAACCGATTTTTCGGATGCCACTGGTAATTCAGACTTGTTTGATATTTCAGAGCTAAAGGAGATACCATGACCTCTCCTATAGAAATAGTGCCTATTCACGACTGTCGTTTTGAACAGCTTCAAGTCCGAAAGTTAAATTTTTCGGACAAGATCGCCGCGAGCGAACAGCAGGAAATACCACCGAGAAGCAGCCATTTTAGGTTCTATGTTGGCTGCACATGGATTTGCTTGGCTTGGCAGCACTACTGGAGTACTGCTAAGTCCTATCGCTGGGTGACGCTATCCGGCTTTTTTTTTTCTCTAGTTGTGCTCATTATCGTCATCATTGTTACCATTTTGTTTTGTTCACTCGCCATTGCAGTCGTGAACTTGCGCCTCTCATTTTGTCTCGGTGAATCGTGTTTTCAGACTATGCTGACTTGGACGTCATGGCCCCATCTGTTCTTCCTCCACCGCGAAGTGTCGCTAAGAAGCGCGGAAAGTACTCGACCATAATGCTAGAAAAGAAGGCAGCGATTCTCAAGCTAATAGAAAGTAACCGAACCCAAACGGAGGTGTAACCTGAAGCAAGGCACTATTTACGGCTTTTTCAAGCCCGCTTAGACGTAGCAAAGGTTCGGACTGCTCTATCCTTCGGACGTTTTTTCGGTCCCTGCGAAGTCTGAAAAATCGGTCGGCACATGCAAGGTGGGGGCGTCCGGGGCTAACCGGCAGACGGTGTCAGCGTGCCACCACGCTTGGCGGTCACTCTCTGCTCGACACCTAACCGGGCGTTGCTGGCTCCAGGCCGGGTGCACCACGCCCTGGGCAACGTGGGCCAAGCGGCCAGCTACCTGCAGCAAGGTCTGCAAACGGCCGAGCAGCTGGGGCGGCGGGAGGAGGAGGCCCGGGTGCGGCACCGGCTGGGCCTGGTGCTCTGGCTGCAGGAGGACCTGGACGGGGCACAGCACCAGCTGCACAGGGCACAGGGCCTGCTCGAGGCCCTCGGGGCAGAGGCCAGGGGCACGCCCGACCGGAGAGACGCCCTCGGGGAGCTCCTGGCGGGAACCTCTACAGGCCCTCCAGGTGAACCGCATTCGCGGCCCTCCCCGTGGCGACAGGCAGAGTGCGTGCACTTGACTCTTGCCCGGTGGCAGTGTCTATCCGTATGGTTGGCGAGGGACCCTCATCGTAGACTATCAGATGCCACTCGTGATGGTCTCAATTTAGTTTTAGGCAGACACATTGAGTCGCGTGTGGAATACTTTTCCTACATGTTTCAGTGACCATAAGGCTCTGTGTGATGGAGGAAATAAAGAGTGGCTTAAAATTGGCTGTCACTACGCGGCGCAATAACGGCGCTGTCATTTCTTTCCACACTGCGGCGCAAAGATATTTTTCGCCCTCCTTCCTTTCCGGGTCTGTCCAACACCTACGTCGGGCCAAAATTTTTGAATCTCGAGGAAGGCCTCGCTACCTCGACAGATATTCGAGGAACCCCTCAGCTTGAGTTTGATGCAGTAAGTAAGACAGGAGCCCGCAGACCTCGTAAACAGTGGCGCACAAGGTAGCGAGTGTTCGGCTCATAGGTAGTTGCATCAATGAGCGGCTCAGATCTAAAGCAGTGCTTAAACTGGGAAAACAGTTTACTCAGGGCCAGGGAGAATCCATAAAGATACTCTAGGGAACTCCCGTGTTCCTAGGAACCCGATTTGAGAACCCACGTGCCAGACGACGAGGTTGCACCGCTGGATTTCTCGCGTCACCTACCGGACGTCAGCATTCATCCGGGACACGTGTCCATTCAGCGAAGACACAAATCCCAACCGAACTCCGAAGCAGCACATCCAATGTGTGCTTCCGTGGGGGACGTAGAAAACACCGTGCCAATCTAGGAGCTGATAGTTTATTGGAGAGGGAAGCCGATGCCATGCTTGGGCCAGCGGAATGGCAGCGGCACTTTGAGAGGCTTCATATGCAAGCAGTTACACGTAGAGCGGGAGAGTTGCTCGTTAGATGCTCGCTGGTCTCGACGGCATCCTTGAAATGATTGGGCCAAACAGGCGGCTGACAGGGGGATGGATTGCAGCGGGTGCTGGTGTCCCTGGGGCGGCCGGAAGAGGCCCTGGTGGTGGCCGAACGCAGCCGCACCCGGGCCTCTCGGAGCTCGCGCACAAGGGCTCGTGCGCATATGTTCCGACCAGCGTGGAGCAGATGCTGGAGGTGGTGAACCGGCAGAAGGCCAGCGTGCTCTACTACAGCGTGGCTGCTGGCCGCCTCTTCACCTGGCTCCTGGTGCCTCACAAGGGTGAGCGTGCTGGGACGCGCTCTTTAGAACCAAACCGGATACGGCCAATTATATCCAATGCCCAAATATTTCTAACGAAAATGCACATAAAATGTACTTCTGTAACAAAGAACCTATTGGCTATATCGAACTTTGGAACAGAAAATGGCCCTTGAAAACGTGTAAGCACTGTCTTATTTAAAAAAAAAAAGTCCGAGGACATTTAAGCAATTTATGAGTTGTGAATGCAAAAGCATGAATGTCATTCTTCCACTCCGTTAGTTTGTCTGCAGCGTAGTGGCGTGGACGGCCACGTGTCGCCGGCGGACGGCTGAACGTGCGCTTTCGTGAAGTGGCCGCGCCGCGCTAGGCCATGCGGCCTCTGCGGAGTCTGCCCGGGCGAGCTTTGGCTCTGCCGCCACCGCTCCCTCCTCTTACCGGCGGCCGCACCGCTGCGTGCGCTGCACCGTCACGGAAAGGGCTTCTCTGGTGGCTTTTTTTAGAATTACGCCGCACGAGAGCCAATGGGAGCCTCGTTCCTTGATGACGCGCGCCAGCCAATGGGAGCATAATTCATCAGAAATCGGCTTCACTTGGGAAAGGCGATTTTAGATGCCTTTGGCCAACGTTTGGCGTGGTTTCAAAGCTGATGACGTCGGTTTGCTCCATGGGACACTTAATGCTTTCACATTAAAAAAGGTATCGCGAAGCGCAAGTCGAAAATGAAAAAGGGCGGCACTTCAAAGACAAGCCATCAGGAGTGTTTCTTCACGGCGTCCCCGTGCAGCCCAGGCATGCACCTGTTTTGCATGTGGGTGCTTGTAGCTAGCGGTACAATTTGTTTTAATGCGGAAGCATTAACTGTCCATGGAGCGAGTCGACGTCATCAGCTTTGAAGCCATGCCAAACGGCACCTTAAATCCTTCAACATGCATAACCAACTCGCCTGCATCGCTATGTTACTCCAAGTGAAGCCAGCTCCCAGGAATGAAACCACGTGAAAAGCCTAGCGAAACGGCAACTAGTTTCCCATACCAAAGGAGCGGAGTAAAGCTGATGAATTTCGCCTTCGATCCCATTGGCTGGCGCTCGTCGACGAGGCTCCCATTGGCTGCTGCGTGTCAGTTTCAATGACCGCCAACCCATGGCGCTGCGTGTCCGTCAGCGCACCGATGACACGAAACGTTCACGGTCAGAGCAGCAGGGAGAGGGTGCGCTCTGCCGTCGACGCAAATACGCTGCAGACGAAATAAGGGAGCGGAAGAATGACATGCATGCTTTCGCATTCACAACTCATAAGAAGTGCTTAGGTGCACCCGGAGCCTTTTTTTCTCTGAAATCCCATGACCACCAAAGCGCGCATTTTCTTCCTCGTCGAGCGCCGCCAAGCAAACCTCCTTTGCGGATCAGCGTGCGCATGTCAGGTCGTATGCTTTGTTTGTTTTGTCGCTGCCGGTTAGCGTGGGCTTTGTTCTTTTCTTTTTGGTTCTGCTCTCCGAACCTTGTTCTTGCAAGAAAAGGCGAACAAGCAGCGACGGTATTTACTGTTCTTGGACAAAGTCGAAATAATTAATTGTGAGACCATGGTGAAAAGAAGGTGGACGTTGCCACAGCTTCCAGAATAGCCAGGAGCACGCTGAGCGGCTGAGCACAAAGAGCAAGTTTCTTGCTGCAGCCGCTACGAGTATGCTGCGATACAGCCTAGACTGGATAGATAGTCCATCTCAAACCATTGCAAACGCCACCAGTTGCGTTTGCAATTGAATAGCGGACGCCTCTTGCGGAGATACGTCTGAAGCGCGCTGCATTGTCGCGTGGCGAGGAGGAAACCTCTTCGCAGCTCGTAAGGCGGCCCATAGACCACGTGACCCCCCGATGGAACGGTTGGAAACTCTGTAATCTAGGCCTCTAACGTGACTCGCTGCTCCAATGCGTGACAGTTTTCGAGCCGATGGAATGACTTCTCCGCCGGCGCCCGAGGCCCCGACCTGAGATTATAACGCGTGGACGGCCGACCCAATCTCTTTACAATCGGCAGTCTTGACCAGCTTCAGCATGAATCTTGTTCTTGTTGAAATGCACTACTCACGCAAGCGCGCGGACGCACGACGCGCGAGCTTTGTTGTTTCCCTTTCCACGAAGCACATGGCATGCTTCTCTTACGGTTCCGCCGGTTTCGTTTAAATTTTGGCATCGAGGGAGGAAAATCTTCTTCATGAACACGCCTGTTGTACTGCCAGCCCTAAATCTAAAGCCCTTGTGGCTCGCTCGTAATCGGGATGCCTCGCGCAGCTTTAAAGAGAGAAAAGGTAAGTGATTTTTATCTATACTTCGCACGAGTCTGGGTGCTCCAATCCAGCAGAAGAAACAGTTCAACTAGAATGGCTTCCAGTTTTATCTATTAGGCCACCTAGCGCATTATCAGTTACGCTTTCTTGAATTTAGCATTTTTTTTGCTGTCCACCCAAGAACCTATTAGCGAGTGTCTTCTGCGCATTTAATGTCAATACGTTGTATCTATAAAACTATTTGATATATCGAATGTCCGTCAGAGAGAGTTCGGTATTAATGGGTTTGATTGTGCTAAGAAGCATATTTTGAATGTCACATACGCTCACATTGCTCAAGCAGTGGCAGAAAGTAGGCATCCAAATGGAAGCGGGCTAGTCGTGCATTTTTAGAAAATCATCCGCTTGAGGCAACGTTTTCGCTCAAAAATGAAACCTGCATTGTGCCATCTGAATATTGTGTTTTGTACGTGTAAGATCTGGCACCGATTATATTTTTGCAAACGGGACTTTCTGGGCCGTCCACTGGGCTCTTACCGTCGATTGCAATGCCTTCCGTGCGCTACGTGTAAAAGTATAGCGCGCAAGCTCGCTTCATAAATGGCACATTTATTAAGTGAGATCCGGAAATAGGGCATATTTTGTTGATTTCTATCGTTTATTACGGGGGTCCCTAAAATTCTGACTGCTGTCTTCTTTAAATGCACATTTCCAGTCATACATATCACGAGGCTGTGAGCAGATAAAGACACAAAAATAAACATTCCTAAATTCTTTGTAGAATAGTGAAGTCACATGCGAGTCTTTAGCTCGCCACGCCTTTTACTTGTTGTGTGGATGCTGGCATCTCCGTCGCCAAGTGGCGATATGGCCAGTTTGGCGTACGACCGGCCTCTCTAACACGCAGTCGCAGAAGTGCACTCCGGCACAACGTACACTGGCCCGCGTCAGAATCAGCCCGAGTGAAAAAATCGGGCTTACGATATAACGTTTCTAACAGACTTAGTCACGCCCGCGGAGAGGTGAATCCCCATATTCCTTCCAGGATCACCTCCTGCCGTTGAAGCCCCAACTAGACGCCGCATTTCAAAACATCCATATTTTTCATGGAGTTGGCCGAGGTGCGAGACCGAGTATCGTAACGGCCATCTCTGAAACCGCGATGCCCCAAACAACGGGAGGCGAACCTTGGGGGACAGAGGGCATGCGGAAGCGGCGTCTGCGAGCATTTCCGTAACTCGGTCGACGTAGCGGTTGGATACGAGGTGCGGTGGGAGCTCTGCCTCCGGTGCGAGGAGGAGACCTTGAAGTGTCGCTGAAGAGGAGGAGCTTTTAGCACGTTCTTAACTCACACTGATCCAAGCTGCGGTTACCCCGTTTCACTTTAAGAATGACCGCGGCCGATGCGACACTCCGACGAAGTCCGTCGAGCGGCACCCAAGGTGCATCGTCACGGTGCTCTTCGCCTTTGCGTCGTTTGCTTTCGCCGACGTAAGCAAACACGCGTAGCGAATGCGCCGCCGCTCCTTTCCTGCGCCCAACTGCTGTGGCCGGTCGGAGTGAGTGTGGCCTTGGACGGACGCAGGCGTGGTCAAGTTCACGGAGGCGAGCGTGGGCGGGGAGGGGTCGAGCGGCCCTGCCCGACCGGGAGGGCCAGCTGCCCGTGGGCGCCCCCTGCTGGAGCGCCACGTGGCCGGCCTCAGGGAGGCCCTGGGGGTGGAGCCCGACGCCGAGGAGCCCTGGCAGAGCCACTGGGATGAGGCCGGCGACCGGCTGGGGCAGGTCTCTGGCCAACTCTGTCCTCCTTCCCCGGAGCATCCTCCCAACGTTTAATCTCAAGCAACCCGGATCTTCCTCGCAACCGAGGAACGCCTCGCGATAAAGCTTGTTTTGGCTCAGAGTTTTGGGGATGAACGAGGCTCATATTTCTCCAGTTTATTTGCAAACTGCCATTGCTTAGAAATTCGGTTATTAACATTAGGGAGTGACTCTAAGTAGTATTTAGCAAAAGTAAAAAAATTGTTTCACGGGTCCCGGTCTTTTTCCCGGCAGGAGACGATTTTTAGGTAACTGGAAAACACTTACATAGGGACAGGGACAATTGAAAAAATTTGGGATCTCGGGGAACATACGAGGATGCTCTGAGAAATCCCAGTGTTCCTTGGAACCCAGTCTGGGAACCTATGCTATGGACGTTCATAGTACTTCTGTGCTGCCTATGGAACTGCAGTCCCCAGCATGGGAGCACACGTGGTTCTGTGGACATCCTGGAGATGTCGTAATGTTTTACGTGACATTCTGTGGATGTGCATGGAATGTCTGTGTTGCCTGGGGCTGTACGAGCTTAATTGACACAGCAATTTTATTGGGACGTCGCTGCAGTTTTGCATTGCAAAATAAAGTTAATGTACCCCGACCTTAGACAGGGTTGCTTTCTGCCTGTGTCAAAGCATTTAATTTTAAAACTGCACCATGGCTGTCTTTTTGGCTGGAATAATTTATTGTGTTGCAGCTCTTATTATTGCCCCCTCTCCAAGTTTGTCATATTTCCCGAGTCTTTGGCGTATTCATTAAATGTTTTTTTGTGCACCATACCTACAGATTTTTTCTCTGGTATTTGCCATAATTAGAGGAGCCACATTTTCTTGTATGTATCCAAAAATTATAATTCTCTTTACTTTTCAAGCTTTTGTTGCATCACCTTGCTGCAGGTAATATTGTAGTCTGTTTGCAATTGCCATTATTGTCATTTACCGTAAAGTTCCGAGAGAATGCCCGCCCCCAAGAGATCGCCCATCTCCTTTTTCTGGCTAAATATTTGTAACATAAAAATTCTGAAACATCGCCCGCCCCCCGATTCCCGTCGGTTGTCACGCAATGAGTTGCATCAACCGCGCTATTTGCTGTACCCGCACGCCTAACAAGCGAGTTTGTAGTGGGTTCCCACGTTCGTTCGCTACCTGCGTGCGCAATATCGGCTCTCATAACACGCGAGTCATTCCTGCGTGTATGTTGGACCGTGAAATGCGAATCTGCTGTGTGCACAATCTGCGGTATCCGTTCCCGTAACATACAAGTTTATAGTGGATTCCGTGTTTTCGTCCGCAATCAACGCGCGCGACATCGGTTTCCCTGACAGGCAAGTTTGTAGCGGGTTTTTGCTTGTTTACTGCACCATGAAACGTGAATCTGCTACGTCCACGATTTGTGGTGTTCGGTCATGTGAGATGCGAGTTTTCGGCGGGTTTCCGCGGGTCCTTCGCATAGTGAAATGCGAATCTGCTGCGTCCGCAACCTGCGGTATGCTTTCCCGCGACACAGGAGTTCGTAGCGACCTCGCGCATTTATTGCATCGTCAAATGCGAATTTTCAGTATCCGCGATCTGCAGTATCAGTTCACGCGTCATATGGTTTGTAGCCGGTGCCAGGGTGTTTATCATTAATTTTTTATAAAGTTTTGCTGCGGCATTTCCTAATATAGCCCACCCTATGTTTTTCCCCGTTAATTTCTTAATTTTGGGTGGTGTTCTTTCCTAACTTTACGGTAGTAAGTTAAACTGTGGGCTAACAGGCGGCAGACATTTCCACTAGAGCCACTCAGTTTGAGAATCAAAGTTCAAAATACAACAACTAGAAACAGTGCTTTTAGTATCTCACCGTGTTTGCTCGTAATGCTAAAAAAAAATTGCTCTTCAAGCGAACTTGTAATTAATTTTGTTTACGGGGAAAACGGTCCGAGCTCTGCACGTCGCCCTCGTTCTGCAGGACCCCGAACGCCACAGCACCGGCGGCTTCAGTCGCCTGGGCAACCGCAACCACCTGCTGAACAGCTCAAACTACAGCCTGAGCAGCCTGTTCAGCGTGGGCAGCGTGAGCGCCACCTCCGGCCCGGCCAGCCGCGCCGGCAGCATGCGCGCCCCACGCCCACACTGGCCCGGGCCGCCGTCCCTGCATGCGCGTCTACGAGCTCCTCATCGGACACTCGGAGGAGGAGCTCTGCCGCTGCGCCGGCCGCGATCTGCTCGCCGTTCCCGACGCGGACCTCTACCTCGTCCCGTTTGCGATGCTCCGCGCCAACGGATCTACGGAGTACCTGTGCGAGCGGTTCAGCCTGACGGTGCTCCCGCTCGCTCTCGGTGCTCAGGGCGGGCCAGCGGGCCAAGGCGGCGAGGCAGCAGCACCACGGCCACTACCCCTCGCCGGCCGACCGGCTGGCGTCGCTGGTCGCCGGGAACCCCAGGGTGTCGCGGAGGACGCTGGAGTGGCTCGGGTGCGCCGAGATCCCGCACGCGGAGCAGGAGGCCGAGATGGTGGCCGAGGATCCTGGGCGGGGAGGCGCTGGTGGGCGCGGAGGCCACCAAGGAGGCCGTCCCTCGGACGAGCTCTCGCAGGCCGAGTGCGTCCACCTCTCGGCCCACGCCTCTTGGAAGGTCAGTGACTTTCCTCCGCAAGGCTCTCACTCCGGTGCCTGAAGCTCCGACGCTTACCGGTTCCTCATTTGCGATCCCTTCGCCCACTGCTGTCGCGCTTCTGCCTTGCACAGCGGTGAAGCTGGAGAGGCCCGTTCTGCTCTATTCTTTCGTAAAGCTTCGGCAGATAGCAGGTGGAACGCTACAGCAGCATTCACTTTTTTCTCACCTGAACTTTTTGCAATTAACAGCCATCCTGACATCCTCTGACTGTTGCGAGGCTACTTTGATGTGTGCTGGGTGGTGCAGGAGGCTAAGTGCAACGGTTGAAGGTAGGCAGCATAGTTACACTGTTTGGCTTTAACCGACCGTGGTGCAACGGACACCGCTTTTGTAATGGAAGCCTTTTGGATCACCTGGATCGTGACAAACAGCTGCTCTTGACAAGGAGTAAGATCACGAGGCTGTTCGAGAGCTTTACCGTTTCAGAAGGCCCATGGGTCGACTACGTTTTGTCAATGTGCACTTAAAGGGCAACTCCACTTTAATTTTGGTTTCGAAAAACAATGCAGTCCTCTTCAGTATTGCCTAGGAAGACCACACGTCAGATATTACGACGCAGTCCTGTCTGAATGTTTCTTAATCGGTTCGGCAAACTTTGCAACTCACCAAGTTGCTGAAATCGGCTGACTCGAGCGGGCGAATTGAGGTGCAACCAACGGAAGGCTACGGCATGGACGTAGCCAACATTGAGCTAAACGTCATCACCATTGCCCTTTTTTGCTTGTTTTTACTTCTTCGGGCAAGTGTAACAGGTGATGCCAGCAACGTTTCCTCACGGCACTCTGCCACATCGACGTGATTGGCGTAACACGCCTGCGCAGCTCGCTTCTTGGCAGCCGTTTGGCCGTTCTGCCGTGGTCCCGTTGCTACCACCGCCTCCCGCGTCGCAACCACCGTCGTCGTCTCACTGTTTGTGATTATTGTCTCTCGGAGTTTCGTCCACACTACGGAAACTATGTGCGCAAACTGATGCCGCAGTTGTGCAGACGTCGTTGAATGTCGTAGACACTCGTACCTGGCACACACCCACCCATATCCCGCCCGTTGTTGCATAGAGGATCACGTGACATCTCATACCACGTGGTAGCCATGTTCTTGGCAGCCAGAGGCCAATGTTGTCAAATGGAGCCAAAGTTTCGATTTCTGCCCGCCTTTAAAAATCAAATTGAAAAATATATATACCATTGTTAGCGAAGCAAATGACGTAGTGTAAAATCTTCGGAATTGGGTGGAGTTGCCCTTTAAGCATGAATTACAGATATAGAAGAGACTTTTAAAACACAACGGTGTTAGTGGTAAAATATCAATTCATTTGCCCCTTGAATATGTGGCACAAGTCGATTGTGAGCGCAATGAGGAGGCTAAGCCAATTTTCTGCTGTGTCTAGCAAATGTGCTGTTGGCTCTGAAATGACAGTTCCATCAACAACATCAAATCATTTGTGCCAAATGTCCCCACAGTTCCTCCATAACTGCCTTATGAACTACCGCAATATCCCGAGTCATTGCCCATTCCCGAGTCATCGTCCACCCCACATTTTGGGCCAATATTAATTTCCCAAAAACGGCGATCACCCACCCCTACAAACACCCAAACATGGACTCTGCGATCTGCAAACATTCATCCTACCCGAATGACGCGGCCACGGACCTTGCAGTTGGAAAACGTCCATGACAAAGTAAGACGAAGGAGGGAAAGACACTTCACTTTGTTTACGGATTTCTTCCCGATTTTAGTGACCCTGAAGTGCAAAAGGAGCACAATGGAGATAATAGAATGAAACTTTGTTTTAGGTACTTACAACAAAATTCTTTATGACAAAAAAAAAAAAAATCAGAAAGATATTACAAGTTGTAATCCATTGAGGGACTGCGAGGTCAGCGAAAGCCCCATACGTGGAATGTAACCTCGTAGTGTAAGGTCAAAGTCCGTCTCCATCAAAATAAGGTTACTGCAAACCCACTCCTTCTCCCGGAACGTCGCAACCGCAGTCGGTAAGGCTGTGCAATGTTTGAGACAAAGCCAACAGGTAAATAAAGACTTGCTGGAACGCTGCACACAGACGTTTGTAAAGCGTCCCATTTCGAGCTCCGTGATGCCGACCATGCCATGCAGCAATGCTGGCTTTACCCGCGTTAATAGCATGCCGCACATGGACACACACATGTATGCATTAAGGAAAACGTTGCGCAAGGGCCTCATTGACAAGGCGCCCAACTTGGCCCGATGCCAAAGTATTTGCCAACTCGATCGCCGGTTCCCGTTTACCAAACATCGCTCTTCGTCGCTTTTTTTTTATCAATCAATGAATCAATTTTTATTTGCGCAATGAAGTGGAACACTGGAGGTGTGTGCGGCTGGCAAAGAGGTCATGAAACCCGTATGCTGAAGCACCTGCAAGCCAACTCCCCATGAGTGAATTAATAAGACAAACAGACGCAACAATTTAACGTTTCAGACGCGGACGAGCAAACGAGACACGAAGGACAAAATGTGGCCCTAGCGAGTTAAGGTGAGCTAAGGCTGGCCCACACATTTGTGCCGAGTGCGCTGTGCTGCACAGTGCAACGCAACGCAGCACGCCCGATACAAAGATGCGAACCAACCATTCAGGTTCCCAATCGTACTCTAGAGCGTACGGAGGGTGCGCGACACGCTCCGACTGGAAGTCACGGACCTCGTCATCAAACCCAGGCAAAGGTGGGCGCACGTTTCCCGGCAAAGAGAAGTATGCAGGCACCGCTGAGGAAAAAGGGAGGCCTTGAGTCGCAGGGTACGAGCATGGACAGGGAGAGGGAGGCCTGTTCGGCTGGAGATGCGCAACACTGAGGCTAAGTAGGAGCTGATCCAGAGACGAACCAGAGGCGACAGCGAGGAGGCGGACTCGCGCCACTGTGCGGCGGCGACTTTGACGCTGCCAGCCAATCGACCACAGCTGTACCTCATAGTCCAGTGACTGATCCCAACTGACCAGCATACAAGTCGCACAACGCTGAACCCCTCGAGCCTCTCCATCTGTTGCACCTGGTGGGGGCTCCAGATAGAGGAGCAGTATTTCAGCTGAAGCACTGTGGGGTATCCCGTCCAAAATGCCGAGAGAATCTGGACACTAAGCCCAGTGAACTGCAAGTACCAGCGACCACATGATGACCAAAATCGAGAGTTGGCATGAAAGAAATACCTAGGATTTTGAGCCCCTGTATAGGTGAAACAGAAAAACCTTTAAGGAAATAGCGTGGAGAATCATTGTTTCTAGCCAAGCTAAACCACATCACGGCGCGCTTGCCGTGGCTGAGACTGAGATTATCACTGTGGACCACAAAGTTACCTTGTCCAGGTGAGCCTGCAGGATGGCACTGTCGACGGCAGAGCAAACACCCATAGCCAGCATAGTGTCACCTGCATATCGGACTGAAAGGACCCTATCTGACTGGGAAATATCCTAGCCATGCAGATTGAAAAGGGTTGGACCTAACACCGATCCTCGAGGAACCTCCGAAGAAGCGGTGAAAGACACCGAGCCCCCGTGTGCCACCCTAATACTGCGACCGGTAAAGAAGGCAGTAACCCACGTGCAATAGGCCGCCGCCCACCCCACAGTTGAACAGCGTCCTGATGGGACATGCGTGATCCAGGGTGTGGAAAGAGTTGCGGAAGTCCGACTGGACAGCGTCGGTGGGAACAAGACCGTCTAAGTTGTCGCTTATGTAATGGGAAACGGTGGCCAGGGCCGTCTCACAAGAGCAGGAGTGCAGGAACCTGCACTGCGACAAAGGCAGGAGCTGGAGACAATCCAAGTGAGAGAGTAGGCGCTTGTTGACCATATGCTCTAGGGTACGGCATAGAATTGAAGTCACGGACACTGGACGGTAGCTGGTTAGGTCGCTGGGTGACTTGCCCTTTTGCTCGAAAACCGGAGTGACCAGTGCCTGCCGCCAGCTATCGGGGAGGACCGAGTTGTCCAAAAGAGACTGATAAATGGCAAGAAGGGACGGGAGAATGTAAGCTTGGATCATCTTGAGTAGGATGGGAGGGGTACCGTCAAGACCAGCTGAGGAGGATGGTTTGATACAACGGAGGGCCTCCTCCAAGTCACAGAGTGTGAGAGAAATAGACGAGAGAATATCAGGTTGGGAGGCAAATCCTCAAGGCCGCCGTGGCCACAAAGTAAAACTGGCAGAGGCAGGTGAGTAAGCCAAAGCAAACTGGCTGCCGAACACGTTGGTGATCTCCCCAGGAGGGTGACTATCTTGCCATTTGATCTGAAAGATGGGCTGTGCTGAGTAGTTTGATGCTGAACAGAGCGAAACAGTAAGAATGAATGTGGCAGAAAATTCTACTGCGGCGAAAAGGCCAAAGCTGTGAAAGCCCTACCGATAGCAAAGTAATAGCGAGACGGCGTCCCAGAAACACTTGAGAAAAATGCAAAAAAGGACAGAACGAAAACGATGGGTAAAATGAAACAAAAATATCAACGGAGGAAATAAATGTAATTTGAAGTCCCAAGCAAATGACGAGACCAAAGAACTTGAACCCCTCTTACTTGCAGTAAAGCGATCTGGGAGCGAAAAACACGCCGAAGACACTTAGACTGCTTACGTGTAGAAATGCAAAAGCATTCGTACATGCAGTGCATTCCTACAAGCAGCGCGCCACGTCTTCCTTTTGCACACGGTACTCTGGCGGTGACATCACGCTTCCGCACTGCGCAGGCACTGCACCCTCGCCGACTACACAGCTTCCGTGAAGAAGCATCTGCATTACTCTGGTTTGCTGTGTGTTTTATTTCTGAGGTCCATCCGCTTTGACCTTCAGCGCCCTTGCCGGCTTCACAGCTTCGTGACAAAGCATCTGCGTTGCTGTGCTTTCCTTTGTTTTTTTTATTTCTGAGGCACATCCGCTTTGACCTTGAGCGGCGCCTGCTTGATGACATATTTTTATGGCCATCTTTCGGGCAAAACGCCGAAGCCACCTTTTCGCGTAATGGGACGTATAAGGTTTTCGCCTTAAAACTTTCGATTGCATGCTCGTAGAGTGATGGACTTGGCAAAAGCAGGGTGGCCTCAAGGGAATGCTGAAGAGGCAAAAGAGTGTCTCAGTGCCCTGCAGACGGGCAGCGTCCTTGAAAAGAGCCCGCTTCTGATGAGCAACACCAATGTGATCCTTTGCAATCCAAATTTAACCGCTTTGACCTTGAGCGGCGCCTGCTTGATGACATATTTTTATGGCCATCTTTTCGGGCAAAACGCCGAAGCCACCTTTTCGCGTAATGGGACGTATAAGGTTTTCGCCTTAAAACTTTCGATTGCATGCTCGTAGAGTGATGGACTTGGCAAAAGCAGGGTGGCCTCAAGGGAATGCTGAAGAGGCAAAAAGAGTGTCTCAGTGCCCTGCAGACGGGCAGCGTCCTTGAAAAGAGCCTGCTTCTGATGAGCAACACCAATGTGATCCTTTGCAATCCAAAGGGAACGTCCCCTCGGGCAGAAGCGCAGGGCACTCCAACTGAATTGCATGTGGTCCAGGTTAGCTAAACAGTCGTCGCACATTGTGGTCATGCACCATGGGGAAAGGTGAATGAGTTGGCCATGTGATCTTGATCTGTCCGACGCAACATCCATATGGCACGAGCAAAGTGACCTCTGCGGGGTAGAACTAGAGCGTAAGTGAACTCAATGGCCAGGTGGTCACTCCCAGGGAGACCAGAGTACACATTGCATGAAAGACTTTGGGATGGGTGTGACACAAATGCAAGGTCAAGGAAACTGGAGTTTGGGATGTAAGTGGGAGAGCGGCAGATCTGGGAAAGTCCCGATGTTGACACCAGGCACAATAGAGCGTCGTCAGCTGAGTCGGAGGGGATGGGAGCGTCAGAACTCCACGAATTGATGTGGCTGCTAAGTCTCCAAACAGAAACACCCCCGATAGGACAATTCGTAAGCGCCTTCATGATGGACGCATCGAGTAGCTCATAAGCAGTAAACCGGGTGGGCGGTGGACAGTAGGCACAGACGAGAATGGAGCTGCCCTTCGGGTGATCAAGTTCCAGAAAGATTGCTTGTAACTCCGGGTGCTCGAGGTTGTCCCATCTGACGGCCGGGAGACCAGACGGCACGGCAATGAGCACGCCACCACCGTGAAATGGGCAATCACGCCCGTGAGCCTTGACGAGAGCCTGGCCGAAGAGCTCGGCGTTGCAAACACTCGTCCAGCCACGTCTCCGTGAGAAGGAACACAGTACTGTCAGGGAGAGCCGATGAGACGAGTTTGAGATGAGTGAGCTAGTTCTTCACTACGGCGATTGTACCAGGACAGAAGGGACTTTTTGAGGCGGTTGCTCGCAGCGAGGTTACGATAGCCGGTGAGTCGTTGCCGAGTGTCCTCCAAGGCACACTGAGGTGTCCCAGACTGAGGAGGCAAGATGTCACCATCGGCTCCAGGCGAAGAGAAGAGCGCCTCGTCGAATTGCGGCAACTGACATATGCTGCAAGACCAGGGTTCGGTTGAAGAGGACAGGCGCCGATATGACCCGAGCGACAGGAGCTCGCACTTACGGTGATGCCACCTGTCACACAGGCCGCACTGTAATGCTGCCACCGTATCATAGACACTCTTTGAGCACCAGGATTTTGTGCAATGTCTCCAGCAAGCGGAAAGAGCCAAACAGCTTGTAACCGCCTTGGTAGGCCTAGCCACCAAACCGGTGTGGGTGGGAGGCAGAAATTGGAGGGTGGAACGTGCGTCCAGGGCAGTTTGGTGTGCAGTTGTCGCGTTGGTCAGGTGCCTGGGGAGTTTGTGATGGATGTTGTTAAGAAAGAATGAGTGCTGGAGCCGGACGAGAACAATATAGACCAACAGGCTGTTTAAAACAAGCTCGCTTTGCCCACACCAGGTGGGCACTGCGCGTGCGCAGAAACCAAAATAGGGAGGAGAGAAGCGTTTGCGCATGCGCAGTACCGACAGCAGCGCCACCGCAGTGGCGTGACGTCAGGGCCGCGTGTTGGTCTATACGTGAGAGATCAGCCGGAGCACAAACAACGGACGCCTAACACGCTCCGCCATTGCAGCGCATTGCTCGCGCGTTGCTCGCTCATTGCTCCTGCTTGGTTTTTCTATTTTCTTGTTGTCTCTTTTTTTTTTTTTTTACTCTATGTATTTTTTAATTTATAGATCAGCAAAGGCTAGGGAGCCTAACGAAGGGAACAGAGCGGTTTTAGAAACGTGCTTCCATGAAACAAGCGTTAGCGCTGTATGCGGATCGGCGGTGTTCATCGCGCATATGCAAGTGATGGACTTGGCGATAGTAAAACATTCTTTCAAGAGCATTTCTGTTGTAACACAATGAAGCTAATTCGAGTTTTGAGTTTACTGTATCTCCTATACAGCCGCACTAGATGCATACAAAAAATTGGGTGTCTTTTTTTTAGCTTTTTCTAAATGTTTTGCATTTAACCACCGCAACATGGCCCACCCCTCTACCCCTCTCTTTTACGAATTTCAGGTGGCATGGGGCTAGGCAGTGACTCGGGATATTACGGTACTGGGACTACTGTTTGTCTTGCGACCCTATTGAGACTAATCAGTAGCTTCTAGGCAGACATCATTGAACGGGACTTTAAACAATTTCAGTTAAGGCACGGCGCTCACTTAAAGGGATACTGAACCGAAATTTGGATTTCGCAAAATAAGGCCGCAGAAGCGTTGAACGAGATGCTACGAACTCGAAAACATCACTCATGCATCGATATCTCAAACGAATGACCATACTTTGGGAAAAGAAGGGTGCGATCAAGCGATGTCTTTGCTGTCGTTGTCCTCCTGGAGAATTTAAGAATGAGGGGAAGCGGCTTTGCTTCTCTCCTCCTCTCTTCGGTTCACCAGCTCAACGGGACGTAGTGAGGACGAGAGGGAGTGGAAATCGTGACGCGACTTGTCTTGTCGGCCGTGCTCATTCGCGTGCTTCTTTTTCCGGAAATACGGAAATCCGTTTGAGATATCGCTGTATGAGTGATGTTTTGGGGTTTTGCAGCGTCCTGCCTATCTGTCCAACCTTGTTTTGTGAGCTTGAAATTTCGGTTCAGTATCCCTTTAATGAACTGACAGTGCTCGACATTCAGATAATTAATTGGTCAGTCTGTGGAGTACAAGTCCAGCATAACTAGACAATAATCTTGCACAGAAAAAGGTGGCGCTGGAACATTCTTTTTTGAGCCCTTCCCGAGTGCCATGGAGTGGCAGCTTAGTGACGAAGAAGCATAGTCTAAGACCAGATTTGCCAGAGCGAACAAATGAAAACTGGCATTATTAATTAGTACACGCACGCTCAATTAACAATAACTGAACCACTGCCCTCACGTCTCACCGAAGGTCCCCGGCGTCGTGCTGTCCTCGGGAGCGGAGTTTGTCGAAGACGAGGAGCCGGCCGCCGCTTCCGCCGACGGCGGAGGAGGGGAGGACGGAGCAAGGCCCGCCACAGAGTCGGCCATGCTGACGGCGGCGGACCTCTGCACGCTGCGTCTGGGGGCACGTCTGGTGGTGCTGAGCACATGCCACACGCGCTCGTGCCACGGCAGGGTGGACTCTCGGTCTCTGGAGGCCCTGGCGGGGGCCTTCCTCAGGGCAGGCGCCCGCTGCGTGCTGCTCTCGCTCTGGCCTGTGCCCGACACCGCCCTCAAGATTCTGCTACGGACCTTCTACTCCTCCCTCATGCAGGTGGGGAACTCGGCAGCTTTGTCGCCTCGTGCTTGCACATATACCCTGCTGCGCGATAAACCGCCCCTATTTTTGACACAATTTGCTTTTGTTTCCAAAACGTGTAGTAATTGCAGGGCCCTGACCAACGATGACCTTGGCAGGAATGGAGTCACTTAGCCACGGCGAGAGATAAGCGAACATTGGTGACTGGGGAGGACAGTCTGGTTCATCGCCCTCCCAGCGATCGCAAGTTTCGCAAATCACAAAATGTAAAGCACATTTAAAAATTTTTTTTTTATTGCGCACCAAAAGCTAGCTTACTCGTTATTTTCATCTGATTTGGTTTTCACCCGATTTGGTGCATGTGCTTGATTTCACCGCCAAGCTAACAGGGCAGCAATCATCACCAGACCAATCAGTTCCTTTTGTGGCCCTTCCCTCCCATTGCGTAAGATTGATTGCCTCAGCGACCGTCCCCACCAGTGGTGAAGGAAGCATGGACATGTAATCTGAGCGTCCTCCATGTGCAGGGCTCGCGGGCAAGTGCGGCCCTGAGCGAGGCCATGTGCACCATCCAGACGACGAAGCACTTTGGCCACCCGGCCAACTGGGCCAGCTTCGTGCTGCTGGGCAGCGACGTGCACCTCTCCAACCAGGTGGTGCTCATGGGACAGGCCCTGGTGGAGCTGCTCAAGGTGCCCGACAAGTGCAGGGATGCCTTGCGGGTGGTGCTGCACCTGGTACGACCACTCCCTCCGTCCCAGACACGCTCGCACACTTTTTAACACTTTTACGACCTTTCTGCCCTAAGCATCCTAGAAAAAAACTATAATCATGCACGGCCTTTTTCCTTACTAAAGCCATGACCAAACATTGCGAAACACCTGTTCTTTGAGATATATCTCAGAAAAAGGGGCGTAATGCGATGTTTTTCATATTGACTTGGCAGCTGACCAACTTAAAAAGTTACTGTGCAACCCTTAAAGGAGCTGTGCAACAGTTTCAGTGCTTTGCTTAAATAACTTGGATGTTGGTGTCTATGACCTTTCTGAAGTAAAGAACAAAAAACGCTTTTGCCTGCATATCCTACTTTTAGAGCGCAGCGGTTAGGCGCGCGTTTCCGGCTTGAGCGGCCGTCGCCGTCGGCTTCACCGCACAGTGCATGATGGGTAAATTTCCTCGCTAAATTTAGCGGAAAACTTTCCCCGCTAAATCTAGCGGAAAATTTTCCCCGCTAAATCTAGTGGAAAATTTTCCCCGCTAAATCTAGTGGAAAATTTTCCCTGCTAAATTTAGCGGAAAACTTTCCCCGCTAAATCTAGCGGAAAATTTTCCCCGCTAAATCTAGTGGAAAATTTTCCCCGCTAAATTTAGCGGAAAATTTTCCCCGCTAAGTTTAGCAGGGAAAATTTCCCCCCCCCTCCCCCTCCTTCGAGGTCACGTGACCCCCAGGCCACGTGACCCCTTCTCCCTGAAATCATGTGACCCCCCCCCCCCCGTGCCTTCCCTCCTCCTCAAGAGCTGCGCTCTAATTCGGCGTTACAGGGAGTTGTAAACGGCTTTCATTTTTTTATTTGGAAAATAGACAAAGATTGAGGTTTTTGGCACCTCTCAACTCCTTCACCATCTTCCAAGTCACGTGCACTGTGACGTCAACGGGGGTCGCGCGGGGTTCCGGTGAAGTTCTCTCTCTACAGCCATCAGTGAGCAGCGAGGACTCATCCGCTCGTGACCATGGGCTGGCGCAGCGCAAGCAATATCGTGAAAGGAAAAAAGTCTCGTCCGAGTCCGGCCATATCTGTTTGGCTCTGTCCCCCTTCCCTCCGGCTTCTGGCGGCTGTTCGCGGTAGCAGATAGAGCTGACGGTTTTGTGGACCTAGGATAGATGGCGCCACTAAAACTCCCTATAATAAAAGTTATGCCGCTGATACCAGGTTTTTGACGCATTTATATTTATGTTCAAACGACAAGATTTAGAGAAAAGTTACCTTTTATCGAGCAGGTACTTGCACAACTTGCTATCTTTTTACAAGTCCCCCATGGACATCATGCCGCATGTTTCTCATGGCCGCCACTCGCGGCTGCAGGTCGGGGAATATTCTAATTTTTGCCTCGCGATTACGCGGCGGAATCGCAACTTTTCGAAGGAAGGAGGTGTGTTTTGTGTCCTTTGTGACAAGATGAACAATGTCAAAAGTAGAAGATACCAATTTTTTCAACGTTAAAATCGTTGCACAGCTCCTTTAATGTTCGCTAGCCCTTAATTTTCGCAAATTTCGGAAATCGAAAAATTTGCAAAATATAAGGGCACATGAAAATTTCGGTTTTTAAGAGTTTCAATGCAGGCATCTGGAATTTGCAAAATTTAATGGCCGGGATCATGTCCTCTGTGACCGATTTGCGCAAAATAGGGACCGCGAAAATAAAGGGTTACAATATTTTAAAACACTTTTTCGGACGTTTTTTTTATGCCAAAGGTTGAGGCGATTACAAGAAGAAATTTTACGCTGTAAAAACAGTTGGTTTGAATCTTTCTCGGAAGAATGAGAAGTGGGCATACTGTGGGGAATGTGGAGCAGCGCGACAAGCAGGCAGACGTCGAACCAGTGGATCGAGTGCTTGGCACTGTTGCCCGCAGGTGGAGAAATCACTGCAGCGCATCCACAGGGGCCAGAAGAATGCCATGTACACCACGCAGAAGTCCATTGAGAGCAAAGTGGGGCCCGTCTCCGGCTGGAAGGAGCTGCTCATTGCCGTGGGGTTCCGCTTCGAGCCGGCGGCAAACGGACTCCCCGCATCCGTCTTCTTCCCGCAGACGGACCCTGGCGAGAGGCTCGTCCAGTGCAGCACCAGCCTTCAGGCGCTGCTCGGTGAGTGCCCTGGCTACTCTTGTCACCCAAAGGCGGTGAAGTGGGGGTCATCTTGCCACCATTCGCAGGAAGGGCTCTCAAATGTTGAAGGAATACTGTATGAACGTTATGGAGAGTGTTGCAAAGGCTATTATGTCAAGCTTAGGAAAGGGAGCGCAAGGAGCCCGTGACAACTGGGTCTGTTCCCCATATTAAAGGGCCCCTGAAAAAGAAAAAAAGTATTTTAAAACAGTCTGGTTGGGACACGCGTGTCAAAAAATAAATTTTACGCGAAAAAAAAATTTTTTTAGAGCAATATTGATTGCGCCAGACGCAATTTAGTCGGTAGTCACCTCCTTTCCACTGTTTCTCTCTTCGGCATTTCGCGCGCGTGGAGGAGAGCTACTCCCCGCCTCCTCGTCGTGGATCGGCTTGGCTGCTTGGCTGGCTTGTCTGCGCCTCGTACGAGAGCCATTGCTACTTCCTGTGTCTGTTGCTCGCACGTCGTACCGCGTCGTACAGCCGATTCACACGACGGACCGAATCGCGATTTTTGTCCGCAGACCGTGTACCAAGTGACCGGCACATCACCGATTCCTGCAATCCGCGCCTCGTCCGCGGACGCGCCTTTTCACTCGCGGATTTTTGGCGGGAGATTGACTTGAAAAGCGTTTAGTCTGGCAACGGTACATTGTTTTCTTGTTTTTGTTTCTGGGCGATGAAAACAAAAGTGGCGCATCGTTGTGTTTTGTGCGTTCGCTGGTTCATTTTGTCGGGCGTTTCTTCGTTCCACGTGTGAAAGGAACTGCAGAAACTTTGTCTGGCTGACGCGACGCAGGTTCCTGTACTCCTCCGGGTCCGCGTCAAGAAGCTTCCGTCAAAACTCGTCTAGCACGCCGCGATGATTCTTGCACGTCCAATCAGGATTTCACCGAGCAAGACCTCTCTTGTGGCTGTGGTGAACTTGAGTGTTGTGCACGAGCGCGGAGTGCGTGTAGGCATTTCCAAACGCCCCTTCGCGAGCCCAGAACTTCGTCGCTTCTACGCGGAACCCTTCTCGAGCAGGACCATGCCTGTGTCACTCTCATGCTTTGGGTTAGTAAAGCTTAGTGAGCGCTTCGCGCGAAGCCTATCACAGTGTTTTGTCTCGATCTGTACGTGACAGCGACGTACGATTCTTTATCGCGGTAGCGAACGTCGATTTCTCTCTTGGACAACGGTGCCGCGGTGCGATGTTGGAGTTTCGCGGCACTGTGGGGTGGCGACCAGGTTCGGTCCGTCCTCGCTGTCGTCTGCTCGTCGTCTCCTTCGTGTGGATGCGCTTGGGACACAGACGAACCGCAGACATGTCGTCACCCTCCGCGGATCAGTCCGTCATGTGAATCGGCCATGACTAACTAACACAAGCAACAAGCCCTCTTCAGGAGGTCTTCACATATACTAAACGCGATAAAACTATAAAACCACCCGAGGACGCGAGACGCTTTTGTAAAACGTTTGTAAACAATTACTACGTTCATTCGATGGATTGTTTCTTAAAGCTAAAAATATGTAATTCAAAAGGCGATTTCAAGAGATCACGAAGATTTTATAAGCAACATCAAAGCTGTCACTCATTCTTTTGGCCAATGAGAAGCTGATTTGAATGACCATTGTTACCAATGAGAAGCCGAGCTGAATGACCTGGAATTTGCGCGAAAAATGTCAAATAAATCTCTCGCCGTCAATATTGCTCTAAAAATTTTTTTTTTTCGCGTAAAATTTATTTTTTGACACGCGTGTCCCAATTAGACTGTTTTAAAAAAACTTTTTCTTTTTTCAGGGGCCGTTTAAGCATTTTCACACAATTTGAAGGCTTTGGCGGGAACGTATGGCACGAGCGCTGTGTTTAACAATGACTTTAAGCTGAGTACTTTAACCCCTTTTTTGGATGGTCAGCAAGGGTGTCGATCATAAAAAATACAGAGAACCAGCAACAAATTGTGAAGAAGCAGTGGTCTGCAACATCTTGTGGGTTCATATATGTCGGCCGAACTCGTTCGGTGCGTGAACATAAAAGGGCGGTGGCATTAAAATCGCCAAATCGGCATTCAAATTAGCGTTAAAATCGGCAATTCTGAAATTACGAAACACCTTGACGAATGCACCAATTTCTTTCTGGAGCAAACAAAAAAGTACTTACAAAAAAAAAGAAGAAAAATCCGGTCAAAAGAGTGATTAAAAAACCGGTATGTATAACAAGCGCTGGGAACTGTATAAGTGTGTCCTCAGTTGTGTTGGACACAGAGATGCAGTCTTTTCTTTCTGTATAGGTTCTCAAGGTCAGTAGGGTGCTTTGAGGCAAAAAGAGAGGGTTCTTTTGTGACTGCTTGTACCTTGTCCACTTCACTGCGTGGGGTTGACAGGAGTTGGCATTAGCATTCTTTGAGTTGTAGCCTATATAAAGGAAACGTGTGAAAATAAATTTTGCAGCTGAGTTTTGAGGCAGTGTTCCACTTTACTATGATTATTGAGCAGCTCGCCTGCCCCCTGCCTGGAAGGTGTTTCGACTGGTGTGTTTGCCATTATTTCCCTCGATATCCGCCCGACGGCGTCGGCCTTGTGTCGTGCCTGCCCAATGCTGGCATTGTGTAATACCGTATTTACTCGCACAATGAACGCACTCGTGTAATAAACGCACCCCCCAAGTCGGCTCTCAAAATTTCGACTTTTTTTTTTCACTCCGTATTCAATGCACCCCCAACTCGGACATCAAAATTTTGACCCCTTTCCCCACGCTCGCGAAATGAACACACTTTTCTATCCTGGTGCAGCGAGGTCGCGAATGCATGGGCGTGGGCAAACAAAAAAGCTTGCAAAAGGCAGCAAAAAAAAAAAAAGAAAAAAAATACAACTTAGGGAACCAAGAGAAAAGAAAAACCATAAAGAGGAGCTTTTTTTTTCTTTGCTTTTTTTTGCGCAGCGCAGTTTGGTCTCTGGGTCGCGTGTCGTGCGCAAGGAGATAAGACAGAAAAGCGGAGAAGCGTGGGCAAACAAAACAACTTGCAAAAGGCCGGAAAAAAAAAAAAAACGGAAGCAAAAAACAAAACATAAAAAATAGCCTTTTTCTTTTTTTTTCGCATTGAAGTTTGGTTTTGGAGTTGCGCGTTGCGCGCAAAAAGATAAGAAGTTACGTCGATTTTTCGGGATAAAAGGTCTGTTCATTATGCGAGTAAATACAGTACGCCAAAACAACAAGGACGAAAACGAAGAGAGAACTAGACAGGACGTGGCGTAACTTTCAACTAAATTGTTTA
Organism: Ixodes ricinus; assembly: GCA_037355805.1. NCBI lineage: Eukaryota > Metazoa > Arthropoda > Arachnida > Ixodida > Ixodidae > Ixodes > Ixodes ricinus. The sequence continues at coordinate 139,811 of JAZHYW010037052.1, forward strand.
TTTCTTAAACAAAATAAACAATTCAGTTGAAAGTTACACCGCGTCCTGTCTATAGTCGATGACAGGTCAAGAACAAAGTGGGAGCTCCTCCCACCCCTTTCCACTTCAGCGGAACGAACGGTGGAGAGGAGGTCGCCTCCTCTCCACCGTTCACTATACTAAAGTGGAAAGAGGTGGGAGGAGCTCCCACTTCGTTCTTGACCTGTCACCGACTATAGTTCTCCCTTCGTTTTCGGCCTTGTTGTTTTGGCGCATTACACCATGATGCAAAACCAACTACCGTATTTACTCGCACAATGAACGCACTCGCGTAATAAACGCACCCCCAAGTCGGCTCTCAAAATTTCGACTTTTTTTTTCACTCGCGTAATAAACGCACCCCCAACTTGGACGTCAAAATTTTGACCCCCTCCCTCCACGCGCGAAATGAACGCACTTTTCTATCCTGGTGCAGCGAGGTCGCAAATGCATGGGCAGCGTGAACGAACAAAACGCCTGTAAAAGGCGTAAAAAGAATAAAAAAAGATCCAACGGAAGCAAAAAAAAAACAGAAAGATTTTTCTTTTTTTGCACAGGGCAGTTTGGATTTTGGGTTGCGCGCCACGCGCAAGGAGTTAAGAAAGAGAAGCGGAGAAGCCCTCGCCTCAGCAAAGCGAAACAAAACAGCTTGCAAAAAGCAACAAAAAAAATAAAATCCACAAAACCCCCCCAAAAAAAATTTTTTTTTTTTGCACAGCACAGTTTGGTTTTGAGGTTGCGCGCCACGCGCAAGAAGATAGGAAAGAGAAGCGGTGAAGCCGTCGCCTAAGCAAAGCTAAACAGCTTGCCAAAGAGGGCAAAAAAAAATCCACAATATTAAGAGAAAAAAAAAAAAACTTTAAGAGGAGCTTTTTTTTTTTTTTTGCACGACGCAGTTTGGTTTCAGGGTTGCGCGCCGCGCGCAAGGAGATAAGAAAGAAAAGCAGAGAAACCCTCGCCCAAGCAAAGCGCACATAATGAAGATCCTGCCCTCGCCTCCTCGTCCCACTTTGGAAAGAGAAGCGAGAAGCCCTCGAAATGAACGCACTTTTCTATCCTGGTGCAGCGAGGTCGCGAATTCATGGGCAGGGTGGGCAAACAAAACAACTTGCGAAAGGTGGGGGAAAGAGCAAACTTGGAAGCAAGAAAAAAACATGGAGAGGGCCATTTTTTTTTTTGCGCATCGCAGTTTGGCTTTGGAGTCGCCGCGCCGCGCGCAAAGAGATAAGAAGTTACGTCGATTTTTGCGGGATAAAAGGTCCGTTCATTATGCGAGTAAATACGGACGCAAAAATTTTACCTCACGTAATGAACGCACCCCCAACTTTGCCTCGATTTTTCGGAAAAAAAGTGTGTTCATTCTGCGAGTAAATACGGTAGTTCAACTAGCCATCCTTATCCAATGCTGGCGCTGGCATGGTGGCAGAAGGGGTGCCTCAAATGCCCGTTCTGCTGTGAGTATGGTTGCCACCTGCCCGATTTCTTTGGATGAAAGGTCGGTTGCTGGCCTGTATCTAAAACTGGCCGTCATTTGCCGTTTTTTTTTTTTTTTTCAACTATCCAAGCTTAATTCTTTTTTTTTCTCTTTTTTTTTTGCAGGGGGGTTTGTAGATATATTTGAGACCATCAATGTTATTGGGTATACAGGGTGTTTCCCGAAAGGTGGACAAAGTCGATATTTCGAAAACTATGCATTGCACCAAAAAAAAGGCTTGTGTCGTTTTGGTCCTAGGCCAGGGGCCTATTTAGGAAAATTGTTGAAGTTCAGGTTAAGTTGTTAATTATTTTGCGTAATTAATTTTTTAAATATTGAGTTTAGGCATGGTTTCATTCGGAAACTTGCTGAGCATCATCGAAAAACACTAAATAAAAACATTGGAGTGCGATAGAAGGCACGGACTGCATTTTACAGCTTTCTGAAAAACAGCACAACTCATGACGGGTTTTTATGTTTCGGTTTGTAATCGGAGCGCTTCTTGGCGTCAACGGCACCGCACCCCGTGGAGAAATAGTGCAACCAACATCTGCTTCGCTGTCCTCGTGCGACGCAGCCCTAGCTGTGAGTCCAGCTTGACAGTTCCCAAACTCTTCAGCAGCTAGGAGCTGGGATAGTTGCTCCTGCTTTCTGTTGTACGACCAACTGCCAGAATTGTGGCATCCAGCAGCACCCCACTCCTGGGACGCAATTTGCTGGGACTACTTCCGATTGCCAGGCAGTACAGGACGCCAAACACACCAGTCCAAGACACATTTCAGGCACTGTTCCCTCGCCAAGCGTAACTGGCGCAATGATCGCTCAAGAGCCGACCCTGCCCTATTTGTTGACACGTTGCATTAAATGGGCTAGTACGGCTTGGCAGTTAAAATGAAGCGGCATACCGGACAACATTGGGTGTTTAGGCGCCGAAAAATTTGGCTTCGGGCAATGAGAAAAGGCTCTAAAAGTGGTGAGTGGACATTTACAGAATGCATGTGTGCAGCTAGCACTTTGTCACGCTGAAAATTCCTAACCAGCGAGGCTGGAGAGGAAAAAAGGAAGTTGAAGGCCAAGGAGGGAGGCTGCTTTTCTGACAGTATCTCTCTTCCTCGGTTCTTGGACCTATCACCGCAATCCACGGTGCTTTACGAATTGTCTCTCTACCCATAGAATGGCTTAGGTGTCCGTTTTAGGCACCTGAACAATATCCAAACTTCTGACCCCTTTGTGTACCAAGTGTGCTTGACGGCTGCCACAAACCCTGAACTTGGTCTTTTTCTGCTCCTCTCGAAGGTCTGTCCGTCATCTCGCTGAGTGCCATATCGAAACTGCTTTCAAGACCGGAGTATGCGGATGACATCATAGAACTGGTATGGAGTTGGCGAATGCCCGGCAATGGCACTCTCGCCGAGGAGGAATACATTTTTGGCTCACAAGCAATGGCACGTTTGTTTTAGATGCATCAGGTGGTGGGACAGCTTGGAAAACGCAGCAGGACAATGTGGAATGCCACGTCAGTGTCAAGCTTTGGAGTGTTCCTGGCTGCCACGAATTGCTCGCATCCTTGGGTGAGCTGCACGTCCCATTCGTAGACACGGTGTGGCGCCCCGTGATTTCACAAGGCGCCAGATTCCATGACTTTGTGCTCGCAGAGCGGCACGGGAGAGCAAAGTTGCCTTTTAAAGCGAAAGCAAGGGCAACTCTGCTCAGTTCCGAAGATTTCGAGATAATGAGTGATTTCGCATTAAAAAGCCCTAGTAAAAGTCACTATGTCATTTGCTTCGTGAAAAATGGGATATATATTTTTAGATCTAATTTTAAACACGAGCAGAAATCGAAACCGAAACTTCAACTCCGTTTGGCAACATTGTCCTTGGGCCGCCAAGAACATGGCTATCTACGTGGTATGAGATGTCACGTGATCCTCTATCCGCAACGACGGGTGGGATTGGTGCAGGTGTGTGCCAGGCGCAAGTGTCGTCTGCGCGGCACTCTTCACCACCTTTTGGTGTCTATGACATTTGACAACGTCACCACAACTGCAGCATCGGTCTGCGCGCGTAGTGTGGACGAAACTCTGAGAGATAATAATCACAAACAGTGGGACGACGACGGCAGTTGTGACGCGGGTGACTGTGGCAACGGGCGGGACCATGGCGGGGTGGCTAGACGGCTCCCAAGAAGTGCGCATGCACAGGCGCGTCGAGGGAAACGTTGCTGACGTCACCCGTTTCGCTTGTTCGGAAAAGTAAAAACAAGCAAAAGGGTGCAACGGTGACGACGTTTAGCTCAACGTTGGCTACGCCCACGCCGTAGCCTCGACTGCGCTGTTGGTTGTGCCTCAATTTGCCCACTCGAGTCAGCCGATTTTGGCAACTTGGTGAGTTGCAAAGTTTGGCGGACCGTTTAGGAAACATTTAGACAGAATATGTCATACCATTTGAGGTGCTGTCTTCCTTGGTGATACTGAAGATGACTGCATCGTTTTTCAAAAACAAAAAAATGAAGCAAAAGTTGCTTTTTAAGGAGCTCATGTTGCAGAAAAGCTGGTGTCGGTGGGACGGGAAAATGCTGATGTGCTGAAGAAAACATTTGAAGGATTTTAGGTGTAGCGGTATTGATCCTACGACTCTTTAGTTGCGAGCCAGACATGCTACCGACTAGGCCATGCAGACATGCTTGCATGGCTTGGGAAGGAGCGAGGGTTAATATTTTGCTGTCGCGTTCCAATCTTAAGGGCGAAGCTTAAGTGTCCTCCTGTAATTTGGACCTCTATTTGCCCTTCTGACCAATACAAGGCGCTTTGGTGCCCTCTGGCAATGGCTGGGAGAAACCTCCTTGCCGATCGGTTATAAAAGACGGTGTGTCAGGGGGGGGGGGGGTGCAGTCTTCTTTCTCCCCTGGACGTCAACTTAGGACTTGAGCAAGTGCAAAAAGGTCGGGCAGGTATGGTGTTTTGGTGGGTACAAGTGTTGGCCCGTAGATTAGGCCCAGCCCTTTGCGAACCGTATGGCGGCAATACGATTGTCCCAACCTGGAAGCTTCCTATTCTTCCCATTAAACTCCAATTGCAGAATGCAGTGCCAAATTTTCACTGGTGGGTGGCAGGTTTCTAGAAAACATTACAGGACACTTAAGACTGCTTAATTGCAGGAATGCAAAAAAGCTTTCGTACATGCAGCGCATTCCTACGAGCAGCACGCCCCGCTGTCCTCCGCAGAGGCCGGCCAAGCCTCTCCCTTTTGTTGGTGTGGCAGCGCCAGGAAGAGGCTTCCCTGTGGGGTAGAGTTCCTTGGAACTACCCAACACAGCCAATGGGAATTTATTGCTCGTTTCGCTCAGCCAGAATTGAGGTGCCGTTTTTTGTGGTTACAGACAATGTCGGCTGCGCTTCATGGAACATTTAATGCTTTCGTATTAAAAACAAGAAACCCCCAAAAAAAGGACAGGCATTGTCGTCTTGGCAACAGTGCTGCTAGCCATGAGAGAGGGTGTGGAGAGCTCTCTCCATCCTTTCTCGGAGCAGCTGTTGCCAGCTGCTCCGAACTTTGGACGAACTTGAATAGTATTGCTGCTGTCTCGTTCTTCAAAACAATAGGATGGCAATATTTTCGTTTTTTTACAAAAAGAAAGTGTGTTTACTCTTTTCTGCAAATGTTTGACGCTTCCGGAACTATTGTACTTGACTTTGCGTCGCTGGATTGAGATGGGCTCAACAACAGTGCATGCGCAGTGATAGCCGCTTCTCAATAAATCGTAAATCAATGAATGCAAAGTGCGTCCAGCCACTGCTGTATCGTTGCTTAAAGGGGCACTCAAGCGGTTTTTGGGGAAGCTACTTTTTGGTGCTATGGCGTTAAGGAAGTGTCAGTGAATGAGTATCTTCAGTTTTAGAAGGCAGAACCGCCTAATAATCACGCAGGTATAAAATACGTGCGGACTCTTTTCTGTTCCTGCGCCGACCAATGAAATTATCGTATGTTTGAAAATTTTGGCGGCCTTTGTAAAGTTTCGCTAAAGAAACAATTTTCAGTTCCTTTAGATATGTTGTGCATGATAATTTCACAAGACGTAAAATAGTTCTAGTTTAGAATACGTGATACTGCAATTATCGTTTCACAAACAAGGGACTACGTTTTCTCCTTGCCTTTCTCCGCAGGGGGTGAATTTCCCGTTCCCCGGGATGCGCGGAAGCGCACGTATCTGCGCGCGTTGCATGCCGGTCGTGCCGGTCGCGGGCCGGCTCCTTCTATCCGCAAACATGGCGTCGGTGGTGATCGTCGACGTTGGACGGCGTGGTGAAAGCTGATCGTTCCGCGTAAAAGCGCTATCCTTGACTGTGAATTTTCGTCGCGTGTCGCTATGATAACCCAGCACGTACTAGAAGGGAAGATCCACCTACGTGCGTGGTGGCACTCTCAAGACAGCAGAAACGCCCGTGCCGTCGTGTTTGTTTACTTCGACTTATGGTGCTTTCTAAGCATTTGTGTCCTCGAACATCGCCCGGATTTCTTATTTGGCGCATTTCATGCGTGTGCTCAAGTTCAAGGTATTACTGGCGCGTACCGTATAACGGATGCGAATTTTCACGCGTTTTCATCACCGGAGAAAAGCGATTAGTGTTAGCAATCCTGAACGCTCGCAACGTCTATCTGAGCATGAAATCATATTTCTACGTTGCTATATCGCTGCTAAGATTACATCGTCTTTTATAATCGTAGAAAAGGCGTGTGGCGATATTTGTACTATTGGCAATGTTGTGTATTAGAGTCGTGATCGTCCAAGACGGCATACTACATCTTTTTTTTTCTTTTTTTCATCCACTGTACCCTGCAAGCCTATCAAGAAAAAAATAATAATAAAGCTTTAGGCTGTAGAAAACTGTCCGTCTATATTCTGCTACGGCATTGAGTAGCAGTGCGTCCCCTTTTAGAGGCGCCGCTGAAACAGCTGACGGCGGCGTATAGAAGCGGTCGCCGTGCTGACGACCCGCTGCGCTTGTTGCAGTGGTTGCAGGTGTGTGTACGCGCGGCGCAGAGCGGTCGTTCCGGTCGCTCCGGTTGCAACGGACGCAGTCGTAGGTACGCGCTCGTTGCACATGTCTGAACCAGCCTTCCCCCGTCCTCCCGAGGCGAAAGTCAACGTGGCGACATCGTTTGACATCACGTACCAGAGGTAACGCTCCGATGTCAAACGTTGGTTTGGTTACGACTTGCCCCAACCGCAAATCGAAGAACGCCCGAAAAGGTCTGCGTTTTGTCGTCCTCGGAACCCGAACATGACTCCGAAGCGCTGCTATCGTCCACATCGCACGTCGGAGTGGCGTCATAGGAAATCATCCCCAGGTCGGCTGTCCGCCGAAGAATTTCAACCTCTAACGGCGTCAGGTCCTCGAGCGTAGAGAACTCCGCCATGATCGAAGCTCGAATGACAAAGCAGTTCGGCTGATGCGGCTACCTTGGGATCACTGCGCGACGGAACGTCGTCCAACGCCATTGGCCCGAGATCCTTTTGATAAGCGTGCGATGACCAATGAGAGTGGTTTCGTTTTCGGATGGATCGGAGGTTTGGCGGCCTTCAATTACATTTTTATTAAAGAAATAATCACCGTATGACTATACTTTTTGGTTTTCAGGGATACTTAGGGCGTCTAAATTCAGCTGTCATCATCAAAACATAAACTCAAAACCACTTGAGTGCCCCTTTAAGGTGGGCGACTTTTAACATCGCCAGTCTGAGCATGAGTCCAGGCTTCTTTTGCAAGTTTTCTTTTTATTAGGCACGCACTTTATACAGAAAGCTCTCAGCCTTTCTCACTCTGGTGAAGAAGGAAGACCAGCGAAGCTGTACTATGGCCTCCGTGGCGCGATCGTTGTTTGTGGCGTTGGCCTGCCGGCGCCGGTCACATCACCGCTTTGTTCTTGGCAACACTCCAGGCGAGCGATCTGCCCTTTCGCAAGGGATTTGGAACCGCTCGACGCAGTGGAACTCGAGCCGATAGCGGCTTCGCGGTATTTGCGTGGCCATTTGCGCTGCTGTGTATGTCGCCGCTCTTTGCGCTCCTGCTCTTCCTCCGAGCGAATGGCAAGCGGCCCACCCTTCGTGATTCCAAAGGGAAACTGATAAGAGCGCTAGCGCGATCTCGACGTCACGGGACACAGGATACACACGATTGGTAGGTGAGACGATGACGTTTTATTCTGTAGGGCCGCTTCAATCATGGGGTGTGCTTGGTGGCACGAACGCAGGTGGCTGCTGACGCGGATGCCAGGGAAGGAGGGTTTGGGGGAGAGATGGCACGGAACACAATGGGCGACTCCTCGTCGTACGCGAGTGAGGGTGACGGCGAACTGGCTCGAGTTTTGTGTCGACACTCCACTTGTCCGCGGACACGATAGTGGGGGAACTAGCCCTTAAAGGAGCTGTGCAACAATATCAGTGCTTTGCTTAAATAGTTTGGGAGTTGGCGTCTCGACCTTTCTGAAGTAAAGAATAAAAACCGCTTCTGCCTGCATGTCCTCTTTTTTATTTTAAAAATTTACAAAGATTGAGGCTTTCGACACCTCTCAACTCCTTCACCATCTTCCGATTCATGTGCTCTGCGACGTGAAAGGGGACGCACAAGGTTCCAGTGAAGCTCTCTTTAGAGCCATCAGTGAGCAGCGAGAACTCACCCGCTCGTGACCACGTGACCACATGCCTGCACAGTGCGATCAACATGGCGAAAGGAGGGAAGTTTCTTCCGGGTCCGGCCATTCCCATCCGGCTCTGCCCCCATACCCCTCTGGCTTCTATTGGCTGTTCATGGTAGTAGATAGAGCTGACGGTTTTGTTGACCTCGGATAGATGGCGCCACTAAAACTCCATATAATAAAAGTTTTGTCGATCTCACAAGTCCCCCATATGATGTCACGCTCGCGTAGTTCTCATGGCCACCGCTCGCGACTGCAGGTCGGGGAATATTCTAATTTTTGCGTCGCGATTATGTGGCGGAATGGCAATATTTTGAAGGGAAAAGATGTGTTTTATGTCCTTTGTGACAAGATGAACAATGTCAAAAGTAGAAGATGCAAATTCTTTCAAAGTTACAATTGTCGCACAGTTCCTTTAACAGCTTCACTGTAAAAAAAAAAAAACGCTCACTTCATGGCAGAACAAAGTAACGAAATCTACACACAACTGCTACTCAAATCATCACAGACCTGCAATTCCACATTCAGCTTGGCTGTAATTAGCGACAGTGATTCGATTGCCATGGTCTCTCGCAGGTTCCTTCTGCAGCGCTAGCTTTCGCTCCTCGTGCTGCCAAGCTGCGGTGCGCTAACAGCGGTCCCCCTATTCCGCTCATCCATTTAACTCAAATGCCCCGTCTTTCTGACCTAGAATAATGCTGCTAATATGAAACATGCACCCTAAGTTTTGGATTGCAGGTAAAGATTTCCTTCTTTGAGTACTCAAGAAGGAAGCAGTCTTCACCTTTCGTCTTTTGGAAACCCAAAGCACTTGGCAGTGCTGCTGCCAACGGAATTGTACCATGACCGTGCCAAGCAATAGACACAATCCGTGTGTTTGGCGTACTGGCAGATGAAATATACCAATAATCCAACCGGCCAAAGCCATTGCCTACTGCCACAAACCAAAAGCACCCGCCGCACCGCTGCCAGGCGCAGACGACGCAGCTGGGGCTGCCGACACGCAAAGTTTCTCAATGGTCAAAATGAAAAAAACAAACCGACCAACAAGAGAAAAGTAAGAGAGAAGAAACTACAGTAGACTCGCCTTTAAGACGAACACGAAGGGACCCTGAAAATTTGTTTGACTTATCAGATGTTCGTCTTAACAGAAGTGTCCTAATTATCATGCTGGGCATGTCTAAATTGCTGTTGACTAATAAACACAGAATGAAAAGGCCTACAGTAAAGAGATACTTAAAAAGGGACATTTGTTTGGCTTACCATGCCAAAATAAAAATAGAAAAATAAAATGTTTCACGCACCACTGGTGTGTGATCTATTTGGTGATGTTTTGACTGCCTCCTCCTCTGTGCAAATCGGTGTCTCTTGCGATGAAAGACAACTTGGGACCAATGTTCCTGAGAAAACCTTCAGATCCTTCTTGCTCCAGGAAGAACTGCAGTAGCAGACTTACAGCAGCATCTGCTGCATCAAATGTCACTGGTGGTGCTTCCGGGGCAGCATCTTCACTGTCCTCTTCATCATCATCGGCGTTTGCTGGCGGCTCGAAGCACTTCCTCAATCAAAGGTTCAATACTGTCTGCTCTGCAAGTAGCCACAGAGTCATCAACAGCAATGTATGCTGCCATATCCAACGAAACACGGCTACAGTTCAATGAGAAAGCCAGGCTGGCGTCCTCTGGGTCAGTGTCCTCCGACAAGTCCTCAACTTCACATGGAGCTTCTCGTGAGCAGCTCTGCCTTATAAATCCAGGATGGCGGAAGCAGTTTGCATTGTAGCTTCAGTGACCTGATCCCAGGCATGAGACAGAAGACAGAGGGCACTCGAGACATTCACTGAGTACTCTGTCATTTTCCATGCACAGAAGCATTCGTTGAAGCAGCGATCGTCGACAGTGCCTCTTCAGAGAACTGATTGCCCCTTGGTCCATGGGCTGCAGTTTTGCAGTTGTGTTTAGGAGTAAGAACTCGAGACGGATAGCCGAAAGTCCGCTGACCTTCCCGTGCTCGGGACGGTTATCGACGAGAAAGAGGACCTTCCTCTTTTCTTTTACAAAGCGGCGATCCACCTGCGCAGCCACTGCTCAAAGAGTGCTTGGGTCATTCACGACTTGGAGTTGGCCGTATAGCTCACTGGCAGAGTTGTCACATTCTGGAAGCAGCGTGGAGACTTGGCCTTGCCGATGACTAGAAGTCGGAGCTTGTCAGTCCCGCTCATATCAGCACCAGCGAGCACGGTAATTCGCAGCTTGCTGTGCTTGCCTCCGGTGCACACGTCGCCAGCAAACGACAGTGTTTTCTTTGGAAGAAGCTGGTAGTACAGCGCAGTTTCGTCAACATTGTAGATATCAGCTGGCTCTTCTAGCAAGTGCGTCATCTTCGTTGGCCTCCAGTCAGTCACAAGCCGCTTTGTCGACGGCCGTGGCCTCCCGACAGTAGAGCAAAACACCAGTCCGTGTCACTTTCGAAAGCGATGAAGCCAGCCGTTGCTACATAAAAAATCTATGTTCAAGCGCCGTGAAATTTCCTCTGCCTTGTCGTGCAAGACGGTTCCGTTTTCAAGCAAGTTGTCACTCCGTGCTTCCCGAATCCATGCGATGAGAACTGCTTCCAGGTTTCTATGTGCGGCTGTGCGCATTCTCTTTCGCTTTGGTGCGAAGTCACCATCGTTGTGGGCGTCTAATATCTTCTTTTCATCTTTCACTATGCTCCATAACTTTTGGCGATAGCCAAGCTACTACAGTGCAATCGCCGTCTTCGACAGCTTTGCGGCTTTCACCTCCTCAAGTATTTGACACCTTCCTTGCCAGCGGAAGAGACTTGTTTTTCCATTTTGGTTCAGTCCAGCACCGATGGGCGAGCGTGGAGCAGCAGGCGAGTCTTTGTTGCTGTCGCTTACATAGACTCGTCAACCGAAACTGACCGAGGAGTTTAATTTACACTGTAATTCGTGTTCAAATATGCTCGCGCCGCGCATGCGGTGCGTGCGTGTTTGTGCTTGCTGCTCTACTGCGTGGCCCGACCATCCGTATCCCTCGCCCCCTCGGTGCCCTCCCCTCTCCCCCTTCCCGAACACCGCCGCCGGCGCTGCCATCAGTGCAGTGCCATCGCCAAAGGGGACCTATGGAAGTTCGAGCTAACCAAAACGCGTGCGCAAAGCAGTTTGTGTTAAACAATTTTTTTTTGCATGCCTCTATGGGAAACCAACAAAATGTTCTTACTTCGTTCGGCGTATCCGAGAATTCGGCTTAAGTGAGTTTGCCTCAACGGGAGTCTACATGTATAGCTAACGGAAATATTTTAATGCGGTAGTGTTATAGAGCTTGTGTCGCCTGGCCTCGAGGGGTGATGCAGGGAAAGCCGGCGTCAATGGCGCAACGCCAAAATCTTGATTGGTCGATAGGGTCACGACGTCACAGCCACATGACCTCGCGTGGGATTTTCAAACAACCCACAACGCCCACGCTCACTAGACGTCGCAAGTGGAATGAAAGTGATTAAAAACATGACATGTAATAAGGTTGCCGCATATCTCAAATGATTTCACTTTATAAAGTAATTCATCCGACTGAAAGAAAAATTGAAAGGACTTTAGGCGGGATTTGAACCCACGACCTCTCGGTTGCAAGCCAGACACTGACTAGAGCCAGGCTTGCATGTCTGCCGCACTCCCCGCTCACTGGCGGAAAGAGCATGAGAAGGCGAATGAGAAGCGTACGCGAATGGGGCGCGATAATGCTAGTATCGCATTCCACTGTTAAAGGCGGAGCTTAAGCGTCCTGCAAATTTTTCTCACCTCATCAGAATAAAATTTTGAATCTGAAAAGAGCAATAACAGTACAGCGTTCTATCGTAATAAAAAGCTTTCTTTTTTTATCGGTAAGTATGCTCAAGAAAACCTGCCGGATCATAGATGTGCCATCTATGATCCGGCGGGTTTTCTTCGAATATTACCCCATGTAGTAGTCAAGTAGCCGACCGGAAGTCTCTCTGAAAATTCCAAGGTTTGGTTGTACCGCTGCCATAGTTTTTCCATGCATGATCGATAGACATTGCTGGCCTTTTCTTTCATTGAATGTGCAATAAACGGAGGTCGTTTCCTTTGGAGTATGTAGTCAGTAGACGGTGGGGTGTGCTTGGCAGCTGCGGACTATGTGAGAGCTGGTTTGCCGCCGTGGTGTAAATAGGATTTCCACGTGGATGGGTCCACAGTTCTCTAGTAGCGTAAGCAAAAGCATTTGGCTCAAATGGTTGCTCAAGGGCGGCAACATTTTGTGCTGTTGCTGTGACGGGCCAAAAATATACCGGTCACCAACATGTTTAAGATAACACGCTGGCTTTCTGATTCTGCTGGGATTGGCAACTTCTATGTGCTGCTTTGTCACGTAAGCTTCAACTTAAAACTCCTGTATCATCAGAGCACTCTAGGCTGCGCTTTTTGCAGCCGGTGGTACAGAGTTTATCCTTTTCTTTTAGACTATCGTGATATCTCGAAGGATGAGCTTACTTAAACTCAAGAGCAACTTGGATGAAAATTAGGGGTGGGCTAACTTTCGAAGAGGGACCAAAAAAGGTAAAAAAACAAGAGCTCGAGGTGCGCCTAAGCATTTCTTATGAGTTGTGAATGCGAAAGCATGCAAGCCGCTTGTCCGCTCCCTTTGTCGTCTACTGCGTACTAGCACGCGCGCGCTCGGGATCTCCGAGGCCACGGCGCAGCGGTCAATAGGAGCCCCATCGACACGCGCCAGCCAATGGAACTGAAGGCAAAATCGCGGAAACCAGGAGCCGTTTCCACGCTTCAAACTGATGACGTCAGCTCACTCTATTAGACAGTTAATCGCTTTTCAGCATTGTTGATGTTACATGTATTTGTGTAAGAGCTCCGTTTGAGACATTGTGCGTTTGTCCCCTTCTTCGCCTGTCATCTCCAGTTTTTTTTCAAATACAGGAATCTCTTGTTATAACGAAGTCAACAATTCGATATAAGCGGCAATTTGATAAAAGCGATAGAGAAAAAAAAAACAGCGCCAGCAGCCTTCCAGGTGGACGGGAACAGAGGAACGCTCCGACCATTTATTTAATCTGACAAACCATGGCTATGAACAAGTGGCAGCTTCACTGGGTAAAAAAAATAATCAAGTGGAGTTTGCCGATAATTTCATCCGGGCGTCAGTTCTCCTCAAACAGCTCCAGGCATCGCATGAGCACTGTAACCGCCGCTGCACGCCACTTTGTTTCGAAGCAGCCTTAGGATGTTACGTGTCTCCGCAGTCGTCGTCGTTTCCCGAAGTGCCTTTCCAATGTCCGCTTCGTATTTACCCTGGCCGCATGCAAAGTCTACGATCGCACCATCCGTGGCAGGAGCAACAACGGGAACGTCCGCATCGACAAGCGCAAACGAATGAGTTATCCTCGGTGGCTTCACCGACATGTTTTCACACACTCCCGTAGAGATCGTTGCAGCTCTGGGAATCATGCACTGGCTTGGCAGGCATGCTCGCGAGAGAAAATCCGACGTGCGCGAAGCAGTTGGCGAGCTTTCATCTTTGGGTCGCGGGCACGCTTTCTCTTGCATGAGAAACTTCTCAGACCCGTTCAGTATGCCTCGCTTGTTCCGTAAAACGGTGGACAGTGTTGAATAACCGTGCCAGAATGTTGAATTTTTTTGGCCATTTCAGATTTGGGCCAGCCTTTTTCTCGGCCTCGCAAATCTAAGCGACTTTCGGTAAACACTCCCATGTAACGCGTGTGCGTGCAGTGTGTGGTACGCTGCAGGGGCGCGCATCAGGGGCTCCGCAAAGGACGATCTCCTCCGGGCTCCACCGCTCCCTTGACCCGATTCCGACAGGAGCTGGGCAGCGTCAGCCGCCGCGAGTAGCATCGAAAGAGGACGCTGCTACCTGCCCGCGTCGGCGCATTGGAAGCGGCGCTCTGCCCTCCGTCACCCGTTTGTTCCGTTTACTTGTTTGCCGTTTTACCTCAGTGAAGGCGGAGGGAATGCAAAGGTTTCCGCGCACCTCCGTGTAAGTTTGCGTGCTTTCGACACCTTGGCCTTCGTAATAGGCTTTGTCGGCCACTGATACGCTTCGAATAATCCGGCTCAAAATGCATGCATTTCGGTCAAGACCATGTTGAACTTCGATAAAGGCGATAATTAAAAAAAATGAATTCGTCATAACGAGGGATTACTGTAGGTGTAAAAAAGTGTAGCCGGGCCTGGAATGCAGTCTTCTAAGAAATGCGAAGGTCGCTTTCTTTTGTTGGAATGTGTTTACAGTCGCCAGCTGACTTTTTGGGATGTCTCCGTCACCTGCCGCACAAAGTTAATGCAGCGACTAAAAGTTTAGGTGCCGTCCGACTCTGCTTAATTTTTCAATTTGCATCATTCACTCGCATGACTGTAGCCCTTAAAGGGAAGATGGGGCACTTCTACATTTGAGAGAAAACGCTTGAATTGCTTTCATTTGGCCTTTAGAATAACAGATATCATAATTATATTTCAATGCGACGCGCTGGAGAGCCATAAGAGCAATTTCAAAAGAGGGCTGAAGCCCCGCCTCCCTCGCCTTGGGCAGCCAAAAGATCCGTCGATGACGTCACGTACAGCGGCTTTCTTTTGCATTTTCTCGCGTTTAAGAATACTTGTGCAGCAAATGGTTTGGGTATTTGGGCTCACGGGCAAAAATACACTAGAATTCACTTCCAACTCGTTTTTTGCGAGAAGCTCCTTAGCTTCCTTTAATCGAGTCACCACCATGTTTCCTTACTGTTGTATTTTCGATGGCACACTCCACAGCCCATGCAATAGGGGACCTGCATTGAGGCTATAGCTAGATGTCGGAGATGTACGTAACGCGTTACAAGTAACTTCTGCTCTAGTTACTATTTTCGGTAACGAAGTAACGTATTTAGTTACTTTTTTGGAAAAGGAACGAGATTGTACTTAGTTACCTTTGAGGCCAGGTAACGAGTAATGGTATTTCGTTACTTCTGAGGAGTAACGTGTACAACACCGCTTCAACGGCCTCGTTTTTATTCTAACCCGAGTAGGCGTCTATTGCGAGAACGCTAGGTGGGCAACCCGAAAAACAATTAAACAGTATGACAGTGCAGCAACGTATATCGCTGAACACTTCAGTCGAACAGTGCGACTGACATGTGCAGCGATAAACGTTGCTGTACTGAACTCTACGGCTGGGAATGTCCTTCACCCAGCGAACACAATAAGGTTCGTTGGTTGAACCTTCTAGAACCGGGTATGGACCGAATGTGACCCCAAAGGTTGCGAACACGGGAAGGCACGGAACCCATTACCCGTTGTCCTCAATGAAGGCGCAGTTCCGAAAATTCACCAGCTCTTTCAGAAGCACAACACTGCCGTTTCTTGACGAGCGTCGGTAGAACGACTCTTAGCGTCGCCGGAGATGTATTTTCAAGGAAGCGGGAAACGTAACTAATGAAAACTTCGAGAGGCAGCTACTGCTTAAGTGCAACGACTACTAACAAAAAAACAAGCCATGAAACAAAAACAGTTGAGTATTTGGTCGTCAAAGTAATGGGAAAAGTAACTCGTGCGTTCCTTTGAGAATTGGTAACGAGTGACATACCGTTATTTACTCGCACAATGAACGCACTCGCGTAATGAACGCACCCCCAAGTCGGCTCTCAAAATTTCGACTTTTTTTTCCCTCGCGTAATAAACGCACCCCCAACTCGGACGTCAAAATTTTGACCCCCTCCCCCCACGCGCGCGAAATGAACGCACTTTTTTATCCTGGTGCAGCGAGGTCGCGAATGCATGGGCAGCGTGAGCGAACAAAACGCCTTGTAAAAGATCCAACGGAAGCAAAAAAAAATCATAAAAAAGAGCTTTTTTTTTTGTTTGCACAGCGCAGTCTGGATTTGGGGTAGCGCGCCGCGCGCAAGGAGTTAAGAAAGAGAAGCGGAGAAGCCCTCGCCTAAGCAAAGCGAAACGAAACAGCTTGCGAAAGGCGGTAAAAAAAAAACAATCCACGGAACCAAGAGAAAAAAAAAAAAAGGAGCTTTTTTTTTTTTTTCCTTGCACAGCGCATTTTGGTCTCGGGGTCGCGCGTCCCGCGCCGCGCGCAAGAAGATAGGAAAGAGAAGCGGTGAAGCCCTTGCCTAAGCAAAACAAAACAACTTGCAAAAGACGGCAAAAAAAAAAAAAAAAAACAATCCACGGAATTAAGAGAAAAGAAAAAAACATAACGAGGAGCTTTTTTTTCTCCTTTTTTTTTGCTCGACGCAGTTTGGTTCCAGGGTCGCGCGTCGCCGCGCGCAAGGAGATAAGAAAGAAAAGCGGAGAAGCCCTCCCCTAAGCAAAGCGCACATAATGATGATCCTGCCCTCGCCTCCTCCTCGCACTTTGGAAAGAGAAGCGAGAAGCCCTCGAAATGAACACACTTTTCTATCCTGGTGCAGCGAGGTCGCGAATGCATGGGCAGCGTGGGCAAACAAAACAACTTGTGAAAGGCAGGGAAAAAAAAACACGGAAGCAAAAAAAAAAAACATGGAGAGGAGCATTTTTTTTTTTGCGCATCGCAGTTTGGTTTTGGAGTCGCCGCGCCGCGCGCAAAGAGATAAGAAGTTACGTCGATTTTTGCGGGATAAAAGGTCCGTTCATAATGCGAGTAAATACGGACGCGAAAATTTTACCTCGCGTAATGAACGCACCCCCAACTTTGCCTCGATTTTTCGGAAAAAAAGTGCGTTCATTCTGCGAGTAAATACGGTATTTAGTTACTTTTTCAGCGAGTAACGAGTAATGGTATTTAGTAGTTACTTTTTTAGGAGTACTGATGTACATGTCTACTAGATGTTGTGGGACGAGCGGCTGCAGCATGCCGCCATTCTTTTAGTGTTCTTTGGATGTGGTGTGGTACCAATGTGATTTTGGTGGTCAAAGTTTTCTTGGGGCAATTCCAAATGGCGTCAATGAAGGCCGGACAGGCGGGGCAAATATGTCGAGATGACGAGGTGAGCTCTCCACTTTCTGCCGAGGCAACCAGCGCGATTTCTAGGAATGGGCTATCTTTTGGTGTTCTTGCACGCAACAGGAAATAGGGCTGAAAACCAGGGTGGGCATCTTTTCAGGATGGGGCATCTCTTGGAGTACCGTAATGCATTAATGCGGTGGACCAGTGCCTCCCCTCTGGTGCAGACATCTGGTTTCGGCTCTGCTCAGCACGCGAGAACGAGCAGGAGAGGAAAGCAACCAACTACGTAAATTTTTAGCAACAACAGCATCGACATAGTAATCACCCCTGTAAAACCTACATGTCCATTGTAAAATCTGTATTTTCTAGAACGTTCAACTTTGCATTACTATACTGCTGCGTATTACCCACGTACGAGTATTTTCTTTTGTAGCGCATCTATTTTGTGTCTCTGCCCTCTTGAGGAAATACAGGGACCTAATAAGTAAATAAATAAACAGATCGTTTTACTCCGTTGCAGGTTTCGACTTGATGGAAGTGGGCAGGGACGAGGTGACCCTTCGGATGGGCAAGCAGGCAAACCGTCGCTCGATCCAGTTTGCCCTGCAGGCACTGCTGGCAGTGTTTGGTAAGCCAAAGTTTGAACCCTTAATTTAGTTTGGAAGAAAGCCTACAGGAACAATGATCAACAACCGGAAATATTGGTCACTATATACAATATCGCGCTTAAAATTAGTGCATCGACCCTTGTCAAGCTCGAGAGAAATATCGGAAACTTATCTATTGGAATATGAAATACTGCGAAGACATATGGATATAGATATATAAAAGAAGCTGATAGCATCTTTGCAGCTTCAAAAAGTTGTACATTGTAACCAATTTCTATTATGCCCTATAGGAACCGGGCAGATGTAGAATTCAACCCTCAATCAGGGCTGCCCTTGAGCGGCAAACGGGTCGGGTTTCATCGGAGGCTTCTGCAGTCCGCTAGGCTTGATTGTGCATAGTAGTGGGTTAAGGCTGTCGGCTGCAACAGTACGTAAAAGAACGCATAGGCACAAAGTTTTACGGCTTTCCTTGGAAGCCACATGCGAGGCGGAGCGCCGCAGCCTAGGAGGCGACTTGTCGCGTCGATGCAAGGAAGTGGCATTTCTCACTTTGCGAGTTCGCGTTTCACTTTAAGCTGCTGATGAATACAATTAACTTTTTTCTATGCAAACATTTCACCGGGAATGAGAAGCGGGACAAGGTCTCCACCCAAGCTACATCCCGTCAATCTTTCCATCAGCCTACAGAAAGAGAGTAATGCTGGGAATCGTGGAACGGCTCGAGAACAATCGCCCAGACGTCGAGCTGATTCAGAAACCAATAAACATGCATCATTAGAGCAGTCCACTCAACGGCACCTAAGAAAAGTCTCTTATGTACTTAGCCGAAGTTTGTTTTTTGTAGGCGCGCTCAATTTTGTCTGCCGAGTACAGCGCTCCGTGCTCCCTCGAGATCCACTTGTCCGTTGAAACGGACCTCCTTCACATTATACACATGGCCAGCTTCGTGAAGGGGTTCCCTTCGTCATCTTGGCACCAGGAGGAAGCTTTCTAGATATCCAGCTGCCCCAGACCCCTTTGTGATCTTGACAAGGACACTGTCCGCACGTGTCATTGGTCACCATTGCTCCCCAATGATTCTGCACTGGCTGTTGCTAGGTGGCGGCGAATAGGCGGCCGCTGCGACACGGTTGGGTCGCCCGTTTCCTATTGTGCTTGTTGAAAAAAGGAGCAAATGAGTTTCTCCAGCGGCCTTCACTATATTCAGTTTGTAATGCATTACACAAATGGAAATGCACAAGCTCGCGTGAAATGCCACACAGTCACGAGCAGCGACACGGTCAGAATCACATGGGACCAATGGCTGCAACCACGTTGCATGGGCAGAGTTGAGAAACCAAGAACCTTTCGCGCCACAGACACGCAGGAGGCACCCAAGAACCTGAACCTGGAAGACTCGAAGCGACCTGGACAGCCTGGAGAGTGAGGTGTGCACGGACCCCTCCCCTCCCCCCGCCCTGGGCTTCTCCACGGGGCCCCCGAGCACGCGCCCCGTCCTGAGCCAGGGCACGGGCGCCTTCACTAACTACGTGCGCGCCAGGGGAGCCAGATGGCCGGACCGCCCCCACGTCCGACCTCAAGGGCCGCGACAGCGACGCCTTCACCCCGAGCCCGTCAACCCCGTCGCCTACGCCAATGCGAGCGTCTTGCCCGCCGCGACTCTCCTCCACTCGGGGCGGCAAAAGCGGCTCGTCGCTGTACAACACGAGCGTCGAGGACGCCGGCCAAGCGGCCCGACAGCTCTCTGTCCACCGGTTCCGACTAGGAGGGCCAGATGACGGTGCGGCGCCTCGTTGTCAGCGACAACCGTGGGCGCAACGTCCGGCGAGGGCGACCAAGTTTCCAGACCGTGCAGGAAGCCGGCAGTCTCGGGATTCGAGTCGCAGAGCAGCGACTCGGACCGCAACGACTTTTCGCTCGACCGGCGCCGCGCTTCGGGGCGGGCATTTCGCGACCGCCGCCTCCGCCGCCCACGGCCCCGCCGCACGAGCCTGGGCGGGAAGGGCGGCGACCCCGCCAGGTGCCGGGGAGACGGCAGAGGCCTCGACATTGGCGCGAGCGCCCTGCTAGACTCCGCTGGCGGTGCGTGGGAGGTGACGCCCACGGCGCAGCGCGACCGTTCCATCCGCGATCACATCCTGTCGCACCAGATGCATCATTTTGCGCGGGTGCCCCCGCCCACCATCTCGGACGTCTACCACGACCGGAACGTGGGGCTGGGGCTTGCGCCGTCGCTGTCCAAGATCCTGGCGGACGACGGAGGAAAGTTGCTGACCGAACGCAGGGAGGAGAACGCGGAGGCCGGGCCCAGCCCCCGCGCCCCCAGTGACGCGGAGGAACAAGCCGCCGCCCCCGCCTCCCAAGATTGCGGCCAAGCCGCACAGGCTGCAGAGAGTGAGGGCCGTAAGCGGCGACGGCACGCTTGTACCGAAGGAACCCACGGTGGAGAAGGACGAGCGCAAGCCGGGGGCACGCGAGAGCAGCGATGACGGTTCGTCGCAGAACAGGGACGCCGTGTCGACCGTGCGGAGGAAACCCAAGTCGACGGACGAGGGACTCCAGGCGCCGGACTGCTGACACGCTTGTATTTTATCTGAAAAGCTTCGGTGACTGTCGTTGCGAGCGAACAAAAGCAAAGTCATTTGTGGGATCTTGCCCTGGCTGATGAATTGCCAAGTTGGTGGACCGTCTTATTGTTGGCACCGTTCGCTCGAGAGAGAGGAAGCAGCGTTTATTGTCAAAGACCAGCCAGTTGAAACAACCACCTAACGACAAACATTTTTTTTTATTACTATTATTTTGAGGACACTTTTTATGCTTTGCATATTTCGGTGTTAAAAACAACACGATGCCACCACAAAAAAAAAAAAAAGAAGATTTGTTCGGACGTTTGAGAAAGTTTCACGCAGAACTCTGTTACCGTGTATATAATGTGTACATTGTAGATGCTTTTGATTGCACTTTCTTTTCGTGAGCGGTGCCATCGATCACGATATCTGTAAATTTGATATTAACACGATACAATGCATTAAAGATTTTCCAATTTCATATACAGGTTGTTCTGTGAGCCAGGACTGTTATTGCAAAGATTGGCACAACTGACAGCCCCAGGTGTGGTCCAGGTCCCAAACACAAATACACGTAACAACTTTGCCAAGAGACTTGCACAAACTGCAAAGGAAAGCTCTTCTTGACTGCAAATGAGAAATATATGACTATGTGCAAATGAGAAATAGGTGTGACAATGCGCACAAAAAAATTAATCAGCCAAGCATTTCAAGAGGCACACCATAAATAAATATTCGAGGATTTCTGCCATTCGACAGAAAAGGAAACAACAACGGGTCATCTCCAAAAAAGTAAATGTGAGCTGGGTAGGTGGGTCTTGCACTGCTCCTCTACAGTATGAAAATCTTTTTGCTTTCTTTAACATTAGGAGTTGTGCTACATTTCCCGCCTTCCAATCAAAGCCTTTTGTGCTTTCCGTGCTTTTTTTTTTTTGTGCCGTTCAAAGAAAGCAGGATCCAATTTTATCTTGTTTCTTGGTTGGAGGCGTCAGTTTCATTCGGCCATGTTCCCAAGTCCGGGTGCTCCTGGAGAAACTCTGTGAGGAGCGTAGGGCGGTCGGTCATCACGCCGCACGCACCAAGACGGAAGGCGCGCTGGAAGTCCTCTTTGTTCGTTCAGCACCCCAGCAGGTAAGTCTGCGGGCAAAACAACCCACTGTAGCGCATCTTCGGTGGTGATATATGCTATAGCTTTGGATCCTTTCAGGTTTTTAGTAGTTTCTTTAGAGAGGCTTCTTGAAAGAGAACTATGATGAGTTGCTGTTGTCTTCAAACAACAACATATTAAGTTGAATGTGATTGGTAAACTTGATGCTAAGCCCCATAAAAAGTGATTCTTTCTACTACTTTCTTAGCATACAGAAAATACTACTTGCTTGATCCAGTATTCACCTTCAATTTTGAATAATTCCAAACTTTCCCCCAAACACCCATTATTAATGCAAAAGCATTAACTATCCCATGGAGCGGAGCTGGCGGCACCTGGAACCGCAAAAAACGCGAAAGAAATACCCATTCTCCCAATGGCTGAGCAAAACAACTCCTGGACAGCCATTGGCGGTCGCTTCAGGAGGGCGCCTGCTCAGCCGCCGCTCTCGTGTCGGATGTTGCCGGAGGGAAGGGGGGGGGCTCTCGGTTGTTTCTGGGTTGGCTTGCTAGAACAGTGTCTCGGCTGACACTCGGTGAAAGAAAGCACTGCAAAGGCTGGAGCGTGCGAGCGTCTTGACACATGCCAAGAGTCCCCCTCAGCTCGTGTGCTGGCTTTGGCAGTGCTTTCTTTTCCTAAGTCTTAGCTGAGACATTCTTTTAGCAGGTCGGCCCTGCTCCTCTCAGCGCCGAGAGAACATGGCGCTGCCCGAGGAATCTACATCGTCGGCAACCGCAGCCTTGGCAGTAGCGAAACGTGGCCTTCCAAGCCAGTACACCGCAAACAAACTGAAGGAGTGGGAGAACGACATTCATGCTTTCGCATTCACAACTCATAGGTGCTTAGGTGTCCTCGGAATTACTTTTTTTTTCCTTACTTTAGAAAACAGAAACCACTCTAAAGAAATGGCTAAAAACTAAATAGAGCCATCGTAGCAATAACACCTTTCTTAAAATCTTACATTTTTCTTGGCATTAGAACACTTTGTTTATCTTTTGCTCGGATAAGTTGGAAATGTTTGATTCAAATGCAAGCACCCATTCTGCCTATTCTAGGACACGAACCACTGAGGAATGCAGTTCATTCTCAAAGTTCCAATCCTGCCGCCATGGCACTGTACTCAGTAGACGCTTCACACACAGAAGGTAGTCAGTCGTGGCCAACTTTCGGGGACATTCAGTTGCAAGCGTTCAGATAAAATATCAAAATTCTAATTGATTTGTGTTTTATGCTACCCAGGCAATTACAGTTCTCAGAAAGATATTTTATCAAGAAAAAAGGGTGAATGCAACTCATAGGATTCAATGCAAAAAGATTTGTAGGGCCATGGAATAAAAAACTATACGCATTCAAAAGTTTAGTTACTGCTCGTTGATATTTGATGACCGTCATCTAAAATAATCCCCGGAAAACAGTGTGATGGGTGTTGTTGTTCATTTGAAAT